>CAAKHB010001398.1:10249-22918 GCA_901007665.1 Aeoliscus strigatus
TTCACTCTTCTGGCATCTCTGTGCAGTTGACAATTGACTAGATAAGACAAATATAGAGATTTACACATTTTTCTGACATGGGAGTCTGACGAGATGGTGAATATAGTTAACTGTGTAATGACACTGGAAAAAAAACAACAACAACTGCAGGATGAACAATTTGTGATTTTATACTTGGAGATCAAATTTAACATAAAAACATGGACATTGGAATTGTGCTCTGCTGTTTCTTTGATTTGTTATTAGATTTTTAAAAATGAACTTGACTGCTGATATTATCATTCTCACACCAGAGCAAATAAGTGCAGCATAGGTTGAGTTATGACATCATAATAATATCATGGTGATATCATATCAGATCTGGGCTGGGGAGAGGAAAGAAAACAAGTTACACAGACATGGTCATCCAGTTGGCCAGAAAAGAATACAAATACTACACAAAATACTAATTAGAACACATCCACCTCCATCATGGTGTTTGTCAGTCAGTCGGTAGGATTTATAAAATGATTACACAGCTGTTCAGTGAGAGGTCAAGAGGAAGAAAAAAAAAATCACCTCAGTGACACTGTTGTCACTTTATGCATCACACGTTGTTGTACATGTGACGTCCACTAACAGCTGCTTAATATTGTAGAAGATGTCCTTGGCATCGAGTCCTTTGTCCTCTTTAACAACACCCCACACTCTCTGCAGATTGATTTCATGTGTTACACTGAGACACTCCACATCTTTTTCAGTGGGCAGCTGTCATGTACCACGTCACCATGTGCCTGATACCAACAGGCCAATTTACAGACGGCGACACAAGAAACAGACAAGGAAATCATTATGGACACGTTCATAAATATCGGCTGCTCTGTTTCTTTTAATGGTCAGGAGTCAGAAGTTTAAGGTATGGAAGTCCTGCAGCTAAAAGACTCAAGGATAGATCAATGTCAGTCGTCATGGGGAATGAAAGCCAGTCTGGTGGAAAAAGGGGGGGAAGGAGGAAGGAGCTTCAGGCATTGAAAAGTCATATCATAGAGTCGTCAGGGTGGGCTACGGTGGTTTCAAATCATGAATTCTTTAATGTACTAAGTCCAAATGGTCCCCTGTGCCCCCGCAGTGCCTTGCCTGGCAGTCTGAAAATAATTGAGGACTTGAGTTGGAGAAAAAGGGAGGGGTGGTAAAGAGAGTGGGTGAGCATGCAGGACAGGAAGAGACTGAATAAATGACAGAAAGAGAGCAAGAGAGGGGTGCGGAGACCATGCTCTTTAAAAAAAATTACCTTACCTCTACACTTACACAGTCCTCTTGTGACTCAGGGGCCATCATTTGTTCAGCGGCCCTGCCCCTCGATCACTGGCTGTGATGATAAAGCTCTGGTAGAAGGTGGAAGGTAATCTTGTGGCATTCCAGTGTGTGGACCTCAGAGGAATACTTCTCTCAGCTCAGGTCATTAATCGCACCGTCCAATCACCTCACTCGTAGATCAATAGTGGTAAAAATGAAGACACGGAAAGTGATGTTGAAGTATAACGCGTACCCCCCCCCCACACACAGCAGGTTTACAGCTGGCTGAGTCAATGAGACGGTGCTCTCTGACCTTTTAGATCATCACGAATGAGCTGATCGAGACGTTTGGGTTCTAGAAAATAACAACTGCCCACAGACGGGGTTTTTTGGGGGTTCATTGCAGAATATCGGACCAGAATCATAGCAGTGTGTACATGTATAATATATAGCGTCCGTACCTCTGCTGCAGTGAAAATGCAGTTGCAGGAGCCAAGGTTAAAACGTTGCTCTGGGCAACAATCCTGCATCAGTGCTGTTTGGAAACCTTGATAATTGCCTTTTCAGCTTCTTCAGTTCAGTGAGTTCTGGCCACTAGCTCTCTTAGCTGGTTGGGCGTTCATTAGAAGTCCTCATTCAGTAGTTAGAGGAGATATGAGTTTCCAGCCACCATTAAAGGCCAAATGTCACCAATTTAACTGTGTGCAAGGCTCATAAAAGAAGTCATGCATGCTATTGATGTTCAGCACCTTTCCATTCCCCATAACAAGCCTACACAGGACTGCAGAGTGTAAATTGGATGTCTCTGACTTTAAGTGGACAAATAATGAGTATGACTCCATTATCACTGTGTAGAGGTTTTTGGGTTTTTTTTTTTTTTACTTTTTATTTATTCTAATACAATAATATAGTGGCCAGGTCCGTGGTTGTATGACAAATCCCCCCCCCCCAAAAAAAAAGTAATTCATTTTCATTTCAGGGATGTCAGCAGCCGTCACCTGCTATAGTGTAAATTGCAGCAACAACCAAGCCAAATACACTGACTCCATGTGTTCAGCATGAGGGGACAAATAACCCACATCAGCAGGCCTCTCAACATCCCCACAAGGGGGGGAAGAAAGAACAGGATTGGGTTATTCCAAAGATGAATGCGCCTCGCAGCTTTTGGGCACACAACACAAAGCCAGCGAAAGGGAACATCGGCATCATTTGATGAGGCGTTCCAAATGTCTCCGGGGAACTGGACTGCCACGGGCTAAATGACAAATATATGTTGTTGGTGCTGGAGTGATTCTGCTGGCTGCCCTAAGGTGCTCTGTGGCTGCCAGCACTATTCTATTTGTCCTTGAAGATGTTGGCTGAAAATGTTGTCATCTGCTTGGGTCGTCTGTTTTGTTCCGAGGTTGTTGCGTGCACAGTTACCTTGTTTCAATATCTGTTCTCTCGGGGTTGTGTACTACTTCAAGTCAGATTGTCGTTCTCTTCTGCTGACGTATAACTTGTTCTTTTCCCCCCTCAATGTCAAATATCGTCTCTTGCAGCTCGTCAAATAGCAATAATCAAATCAAATAGCTTTCTCCCTTCCCTTACGTCCTACAGCGGCGATGCAGCTGGTTGTCAAATTACTGACGTTAACCCATTCCTTTCCAAACGGGATTTGCTATGTGAATATAATCTGCACATTGAGTCAGTGGATGGGTCAGACAGGATTCAAGGTATTTCCAAACATGAAACAAGTGCTTCATGTTCTTGAATTTTAAATTTTTGCTTTTGGAAATAATGTAATGTACAGAGGGTGTAGCAATGTGCGGACTGTAAAGTCCATCGAGACAATTGTAAATTGTGATGTTGGGCTATACCAATAAATTGAATTGAATTGAAATTGAATTGAATTACATTGGGGTCAGCAATCAGCAGTCACACATTTGAAGTAGCTGGAGTGTCAAAACAACTGTGACAGCACTTTAGGTTTAGTCAGGCTGTATATACTCCAAAAAAAAAAAAAGTAAAAGTACCATAACATAACATACTGCTGCAGCCTTCAGCACATTTCCATTAATGGCAGTGCCAAACAGATTGTTCTCAATTCAAAGTCCTGGAACTCTTAAAGTCTCTAACTTACAAAATGCATGGGAATGAATAATTCTTTGTGGGGGAGATTGACTTATTCCTTTCTATTTCTCCACCTATACCTGAATTATTGATATAAGTCTTAGAGCATGTCTTCTCTGTGCACGACTTGGGTTATCTTTGCACACGACTAAAGACAAAACAACATTGTAAGAAGCTGCATCAGAGAGTGAGAGATAGAGTTTGAATATTTACAGTCAGTTAATGACATTTCCATTCTGGGGGCTTGTCAGAAATAACAAAGCCCTGCATTTACCCTCTGCATCTGCTTAAGTCTCTTTTTCTCCTCCCTGTGCCCCAAGTGGCTCAGAAATCCTAGTTTATAGCAGAGAGGTGTCAGAATTTTAAACAGGCCCCGTCTTTATCCCCTGCTTCCCTGAGCTCTTTCCCTTTAATTCCTGGAAGACTAGGCGGCCGTCGCCTTTTAACCCTCACCTGCTCCTCTGCTAGAACACTAGCTTCTCCCTCTTTTCTGCTGTGTGTGTGTGTGTGTGTGTGTATGAGAGAGACAGAGAGAGAGAGGGGGGTTGCAGAGAGATGATGTTGAGAGAAGTGTTACAGAAGGAGAGGGGAAGGATGGAAGGTGTCTGTTGGGTCGGAGCAAGGGAGTGTCTGAGAGACTGAAGGTTAAAAAAATGTTAAAATTAAAAAAAAAAAAAGAAATATGGAAAATGTGTGCAGGGGAAAAGTCAGCAGGCAGAGACAGAGACAGCAAAGGCTGGAGTTGTGTTATTCTCTGGTGGGACGCTGACTAGCCATTTATCATGTCTGACTGCGAAAGAAAAGGGGGGGGTGTGGTGGAGTTTTTCTCTTGTCTGACGAACCTGATGACAAAGCACAAATTGGCTAACTTTTGAACGTGAGACAACTTCTGCTGGCCTCGATTAACGTAAAGTGAAATGTTCCTGTGTTCAACATGAATGTGTATCTGAGCTAGCATATGTCCTGTAGTTGTTGTTGTTTTTGTTTTTTTTTCCAATCTCTGGATAGTTTAAATAATATATTTGAAACACGTTACATAATATCTGAATACCATTAGAACATTTTCCATATGGAGGGATGCTCTGATCTTGGCAGTGAGAAGAGTGTGCGAACATATTTTATGTATGATTTCTCAGACATTTTATACAAGGGAAATCGTTAAGCTTTGTGAAGAATCTGCTGGGCGTTAAAAGGAATAAATTGGCAGAAGTTTCCAAGTGAATTGTCCATAAATTATATTCTGCTTTATGAGTAATTGCCTGAAATTCACTCCCCTTTGAGTCAATCTCATGTGTGAAGTCAACGCTGTTAATTAGACCTGTTTTCATGTTCAGGGAACCAGCTGAGCCTGCCTTTCTCTCCCTCTCTTTGCTCTCTCTAGCATTTGTACTTAATTACTGAGGGACTGCTGTCTGCACCAGCGAGGCATAACACAAATCTGTAATGTCATTAGCACGCATCATAAAAATAGTAATATTATCAGTTTAGCCATGATAGAGTTTCTATACTACAGATGTCTTAGATTTGTCTTTACTAGATGTGTATCATGCTAGACATACTAGTAAAAAAAAAAAAAAAAGAAAAGATCATTTCAAGACAAAGACAACTTGACCGAAACTGTCCATTTGGAAGCTGTTTCTGTGATTTGTGTTTCAGCGTTGGATTTATTGGTGGGGAGGATCATGTGAGCACATGTTCACATTTGTGCCATAATCCAATGGATTCATGAATGTTAAGGACAGGAGACACTATCAAGCACTGATGAGACGTCATGATGTTTTAAACTACGTATAGTCAGTAAAAGTCTAATTAATTACAATGGGGAACACACCAACGCAGGGACTGACATACGGCACACAACGAGACCAACTGTGCAGTAAAAATTGGGATTCGAGCCACAGGGGCTGGTTCCATTTGTTGTTCAAGGAGCAGCGAATGTGGAGTGTCGACACTGAGTGTTGAGACAGTGTTCATACGCACACACAGACAGTCACACATCCACACAAGGTGAGAGGAAGTTTTACTGGTTTTGACACTTCTGATTGCATGTGACACCACAGAGGTCCACAGGACACGCAACGTGGAAATTATCCATTGATTACACACACCTGTCCCTGGGTTTTATATGTAGTGAATTGAATCAGCCATGGCTTTGCTAAGCTCTGCAATACCTGAGGTTATTGGAGGGAGTTCATAATTTAATGCAGCCATAACAGCTTCAGCAGCAAAAGCAGAGGCAATCATGTTGTTGGGACTCGTCTATTTGGCTCCCTCAGTTCCCATGGGTCCATAGCCATGCCTTGATTTTCTGTTGATTACAGAAATGATATTGATTTCGTTTTCTTTATTATGTCCAGGCAGCTCTGATGTGATTCTATCCATTGAAGCACAAATGTAACAGACAAGTCATCATTACATTGAACACCCTGTGGTTTCCACGGCGATGATCAGTCTCTGTTTTGTCCGTTTAATAACATGAATTGCCTTTTTTTAATCATCAAAACATCAGCATTGAATACTTCTCTGACCTTCTCTGACATCCCATGACCCCATGTGACACGATCAGCTTGCTGATGTGTAATGAGCGTGTCACCTCTCTGGAATAGTGATTCAATCAGCCATTGCTCAATGCTACTTTTGCCAATGAGACATTACCACCACCCACCTCTCTCTGCTGCTCTCGTTTGAGGCCTTATTGTCCATACACTTCGATCATTGTCTGTACTTCCATCATTTACTTTGGTGTCATCTTTGTCAAAATAAAAAAGTCTGTTCCCACAGCTGCATGACACATAACATATTGTACACATTATAGGTTTCATACTCAGAACTCGGTCAATTACAGATTGGTTTCAGGGGATGTTGGACACAGAAGGGATGGGAAGTAATACAGTTTCATTGATACACTGCCTTCAATTATTGATTTTTTGTTGAATCCCTTATTGATTTATTATCGTTACCTCTGCCTGAGAAAAGATGGAATACACAGGCTTTTAGCTTCAGGATGATATTTGTGCGGAACTTTTGCAGCATCACGTTTTGGTGCTCCTGGAATTTGTACTCATGTTGTGCTTCAGCCATATTTGATCATTTCATAGAACAGCGCTTGACTTTGTGACTTTGTCTTTGTGTTAAGTGAAGCCACGCTTTGGAATGTGGACTGCTCATCCCTGGCAGAAAAACACATTTGATGTCATTATTTTGCTGAATTGTCATGCTAGCACTGAACTGAACACAAAGTCATATGATTCACTACTTGTGGAGTTTGCAGAGAAGACTGTGTTGAGATCATCTGAGTTGTCTGTGAGAGACAGACATTGTTTTTTTTTTTAAATTATTATTGCAGTCCTTATATTCAAGGTATGTTTATGTTTTCGCCCTAAATCCATGTGAATTATGATCTAACCCTTGAATTCTACATGGCCAAACAAACAGTTCAGTGATTCAGTGATGCAGTAGCACATTTTACAACACATACTCCACAACAAGTGGAGAACTTCTTTTCTGTTGATGAGACAAAAAGCATTCAATAAGCAATTCAATCAAAATGTGCACCTTACACTGTAGAGGAGGTATGTCATAGAATGACCAAGGACAGACAACAACACAGCTACTGTATAAATCTCCGATGCAGGAGGTGCTGACAATGTACAAGCCTTTAACACAATTGTATCTATCTATACCACAAACCCCCTTCACACCGCTTTTAAAGAGACTGACCTCCAACGTAAAAACAACCCCAGCGGTGATGTTTTTAAGTTCGTTCCAGGACAAGCTAGTGTTATAGCATAACCTTTATTTGGATATGTTCTGTTATAGGTAATCATGCTAATCGCTCTTCAAATCATATGGGCCGCTAACCCTGACCTGAACCCACTGTTGAAGGAGGAATTCCAGTTCTAATTCGAGAAAAGATGGTACTTACCATCATCGAGCAGAATATGCAGAAGGCATCGAGACATATATAATCGTGTGTCATAGCTCCATCGCAAACAGGGGTGCTATATTCATGGTTGGATTGTAAGAGCTTGTTTGTGTTGGACATTGGACTTAAATCAGAGATATGACAAAAAAAAGTGAATTTCTTGCATGCAGGCACACAATCAGCCTTTAAAAAAGCTATATAGTTTTCAGAATATCTCCAGATTCTAACTTGTCGTGACTTTTTGATTGATGGCTCTGACTTAAATGAAGCTGTTTCCATTTAAAATCCATCATGCAAACACTATATTGAAAGTAGGGATTCCTTTTATTTGCCTCCGAAAGTGTTTGAGGCAAATTCCATTAGTCTCTGTGTCCTATTTAGAGTGAGCGCAGCCATGCATGACTGCATTTTGCACTTTCATATGTGTGGCCACTTTTCCATTCATCAAATGCTGGAATAAAACCTGCCAAAGGCAACACAAGTTCTCATGGATCAAATTGAACACACCTTAAGGAGAGACAGGTTGTGTTATGAATTGTTTGCATACATGAATGTTTATGGTGATCCTTATGAATATCATTACCATCAAAATTCAGATTTCATAATAAAGTGTTGGCAGCGACGGATTGACACCTCATTTCTCGCATGTGACTGCAGCCTTCAGTGAAAAGTAAATTACAGCAAGAATGAATTATAAATAGTAATCACTGCAAAGTAACAACAGAATAGTTGGGAATTATATATATATATATATATATTCACAGAATTACATTGTGGAATGCGACTGAACGTGTCTTCTAAATCAATCCACTGTGACTTTGCCTCATCATAATGCACACTATAATGACATGAAAGTGCATTTTCAAGGAGACTAACCTGTACAGAACTAACTACAGCAGAGACAGTGTCTCCTTTACCACCTCCGTCAAATGATCAAGACATGGGACCAACACCCTCACACTGCAGCTCATTTCATGTTTGATATACTGATGGAGTCATCATCTCTTTGCTGTTGCATAGACTGGAGGTTACGTTCAGATGATTCATCTTCAGTGTTCATCTGTGAGATACAACAAAAATGTCCACACAAAGACAGAACTGGAATTGTGTTTAAAACCGTTTTCCACAGCATGGAATCATCGACAGGAATGCATGTGTAAAGACACAAATCCAGTGAATACGCCGTAATGTTCCAGGCCTGTACGTAGCGCTGTAAGACTGCCACAGAAATACACCATCACAGAGAAGAAGACATGGAACATGTGATGGAAACAAACAGATGGCGAAGAATATGAATGGAACAAGTGGGAGATGTTTGTGTGGACGAACAGATCTGAACTCAACATGGTGACCTGACGATGTTGGTGTTAGCGGAGTCAAGGGAGAGTTGGACGTATGACGTCATCAGCTCAGGATAGATGTGTATGGGTTGGACACATGCAGGAGAAACAGTTTTGTCTTCATATTTATTCACTCTGGTTTCAAAACGGTTCAAATCGGTCCATACGATAAAAAATGTGTGGACATGACCTCAGTTTCAGTGACCATGTGAGATCGTCAGATGACCTCAGATAGGTCAGAGTTACGTCTTTTAACCCTTTTTAATTCCCTGCAGAGTAAGACACAACTCCATACTTGAATTAATTTTAATGAGAACTATTTTATATTAACAGTCAAAAATAAGAACCTAATACCTGATGATCATTGTCTGTGAAGCTCTGTGGAGGACTGATAACCAATCATGTGTGTAGGAGCAGGTGAGATGCAGGACAGGAGAGCCCCAGGGCCTGGGTTGAGAACCACTGTTAATCTGTGAGAAACATGTTCAAGTTAAGACTGGCTGTGTTCGCATCTGAGGCACCTTGTTAATGTAAAATACAGCACGTTAACGTAAGTTAAGATAGCCTTAGCAATACACACGGCCTATAGTAGTATAGTATTATTGTCTGGCTATCTGCCTTCCATATAGGTGTCCAAGTCCTCAAGGCGTGGTGGCAGAAAACTGAACCACTAAAACTGAATCACCACTGAGGAATATGATCTGGTTCATCATCACTGTAGAAATAACACAAATTATTGTTATGGGCAGCAACGGGGACCTTTAAGATTCAATGGATCGTGTCTCTGCACACAAAGGAAACAGGCAACAATGAGTTTAAAGATATGTATTGATTGACTAACTACTAATCACACACATAAGCAGCAATAAAATGATAAAGCACAAACAAACAGACAGAGAACGAAAAAAGAGGACAAACGGTAACTACTGGGTGATGTGACAGGTGAAAGTTATTGATCAATTATTGATCCCTTCATGGCGACCGTTGCCTCATAGCAAGAAGGTCCCTGTTCGCTTCCTAACCTGGGATCTGTCTATGTGGCGTTTGCATGCTCTCCCCGTGTCTGCGTGGGTTCTCTCCGGGTACTCCGGCTTCCTCCCACTTCCAAAAGCATGCTGAGGTTAATTGGTCACTCTAAATTGTCCTTAGGTGTGCGTGAGTGGTTGTCTGTCTTTCATGTGGCCCTGCTGGCGACTTGTCCAGGGTGTACCCCGCCTTTCGCCTGTTGACATCTGGGATCGGCTCAAGCACCCCCGTGGCAGAAAATGAATGAATGATCCTGTCATAACTGAACTAATGTACGTGAGAATCGTTGATAAGTGTGCGTGTCAGTTACTGGACTTTTGACATCAACTCTTATCCAATGAATGAACACCAACATTTACACTGCCAGTGAGAATCTCTGAACACCAGTTGCTGTATTAATCAAATAAGACAAACTCCAGAAATATAAAACCCTTTTTGTAAACTCACTCAAGTGTAACTCACTTATTTTTTCACTCCAGAATTCTGCTTTGTACAGATAAATGCACCAGCTGATATAATGAAGTTGGTCCCAGTCGGGTGATGATGATTATTATGACATTAACGTTTCCTGGAAACTTTATTTAGAAAGTAAGAGTGAGCTTTCACTCAGAATCGCTTACCACTGTTTTGATTGTCTAGACTGCGTGATAATTACCAAGCAATGAATCAACTTTGTAAGCGTAATAAATCATCCTGGTCTTCATGGCTTTTCATGTGCTACTCTTACTGTAGCGGTGTCCCTCATGGTGTTATTTAAGTACAGATAGTGATGTGTGTTCTAGGGATGGGTGATACCACACTTTTACGATTCGATACCGATACTTTTTCTTCCAATTATTTGAACATTAGATAATGATATTAAACATTTCTATTGACATGTTTTTCTAGTCAAATTATTGTTACATTAAAGACAAATTACAACATATTTATTTTATCGAGAATCTGCATATTGGGCAATACACTGATAACACAAAAAAGTAAAATAAACAACAAATATGAATTCAATAAATATTTGTCCATTTGTGCATATTCATAAAAAATCAAATCCCACAACACACAAGAAAACAACGTTGGAGCGTCTGCTCGTCCGTCAGGTGTGTTCAACCAAACTGTACTAAAGCTGCACAGAATCACAAAAAATGTTGCTGACATCCTCTCATGCTCTCTTTGTGTGTGTGTGTGCGTGTGTGTGTGTGCACTGTCATGACCACTTCACACGTGAACTCACAGTGAAATACAATTAGTCACCTACATTTGTTTGACCATACAATAAGTCCTTAGAGTGAATGTCAAAATAAAGCGTATCATCCAAAAGCTCTGACATATGTGCTTTTCCACAGTATCCGTCCCTTCCAGTTGAATTATGACCCAGAAGAAACAGAGCTTCTTTGTACAGAGTTACCACGGGGTGAAGACATTCCAACTTTAGTGAACCCTCCACCTCCCATAAAGCAACGGACCATTTTATAAAGCTGCTGAGCCAAATAGTGACCATCGTATGTCACAATTGTAAGAAAATGAAGCGGCACACTTAATCTAATTTCAGAGAGTCACGTCAACGTAATACCAAAGCAATTGCATTATGTCTGTAATTAGCCTGTAGATACATTATGGTTCGTTAGTGGTACAGTCACAACGATACAAGGACATCAACCAACTAAAGCTGTGTTGGTATCATGATCTTTCTTACCACTTTATACAGAATTTAACTCAGAAATACACTGTGTTCACTCAGACAAGTTGCCTTTGGCCCTGTGAGGAGCCTCGCTCTGCATGTAGCGCGGACTGACGGTAAAAGGCATCCTTAGGAGGGTATCTTAAGGTCATCGCCATCCCTCGCAGCTCACTGGAGCTATAAGTTGATAAATTCAGAGGGGCATTTGCCCTTCAAGCCGAACAATTTGCTAGCAGCCCTGCCTCTGTTAGGCCTGCCCTAATCTAATGCCAACTGTCTGCCTGTGAAGAAAAATGGAAAAATTGTTTGTGAAAAATGAGCGTCAAACCCTCTCCGCCTCCCCAGCCCCTAATCAGAAGCACAGTCAGCGGTAGCATTTATTGGGCCTGGGAGGATTTCTTATGTTTTGCCCTCTAAGGAACAGTAAATGCAGGCAATTATAGATGAAGTGATTTAACATGCCAGCATTCCTTCTCCACACAAGTGGCTCATTGTCAAGAGCAGGCTGAGGGGCCACAGCATGCTAAACACCTCATAGCAAAAGATGTGGCAATGACATATTTTTGTCCCATGTCTTTGAATTGAACATGACAAAAGATGTTCATCCTCTACGGTGTTTAAATTCAATGATGGAAAAAATCAGGCAAGAATGTGACCTGAAGAAAGCGGCCGGTAATGTTTGCAAGGAGATTGCATCTACGCTCTTCTTGTGTGTGTGAGCCTCAAGTTGTATATTGAAAAGAATCGAAGTAACGCAATAGATGAGCGAAGCATTCTGGACAGCATATTAGACTTAATCTCTCTCTGTTATACTCATAAGATCGTTTTTAATCAGACTTTTAATTTCAGCTTCATGGTTGGGTACATTGCCCAGACGTGTGTGTTATTTTTTTTTCTCTCTTTTTCTCCAGCACAGAAATCTGACAGCATGGCAGTTTAGCCTCATGTCAGCTTTGAACAGGCTTCAGACAAACACACACATTCACATACATGCAGACAGGCAAGGGAGGAAACGTAACACAATCACAGACAGACACACACACTGTAACCTAACACCCCCATAAGCGCCTCTTCTGCATGCCTCTGCCATAACTAACTGGATTACTCAGCCACAATCGATTTGGCACATGCTATCAAAACCAAACAGCCAACACCCCCCCCCACACACACATACACACTCAATCCACTCCCTCACCCATGATCTCCTCTCTCCCTTCATTTTCTTTTGCTCTCCTCACTCCATCTGTCCCCCTCTGTCTGTCTTTACACGTTTCACAAGCACTCTTGAGTCACTCCCGTCTCTACCACCTCCTCAC
>CAAKHB010001398.1:30934-44694 GCA_901007665.1 Aeoliscus strigatus
CTGCAGTGGTTTGAGGAAACATCTGAGGCACGGTTTCATTTCCCTTGCTTTCATTATCAATATGCAATGCTGTTGTTGGTCCTGTTTTATAGATGTCCTGCCTCACTCTGATGCCAAACTTTTTAGATTTTTTTATCTTCCCTTTTGATTTTTTCAATCTTCCTTTGTTGATCGGGCATCAAATGAAGGTATAACTCGAACCGTTGTAGGCAAGCTCCAGCCTTGTGAATCCTATCTACACATCAAATGACATAAAGACAAATTGCTTTCCCAGTCAAAACAGTATCAATATCAGCAGCATTCTGCTACATTCACACTAGTGCCTCTTCACAGGCATTTTACGATCGCTCAGCATATGCAAAGCGATACACACACAGATCGTTGCTGACAAAAAAAACAAACAAAACACAATTGCATTGCATACATCAGATAAACTATGTACATTTACTTTATGTCACAAGTGTTTGAACATTTGAATAGCAACAGAGAGACATCAGTACAGGTCTGCTAGCAGCCAGCAGTGGTTGTCAGTCCCCGGTGAGGCTCAGACAGCTGGTGACTCAACACACGTCACTTCTCAGGGTTTCAATGGGGAATGTGAGCATTCAGCGATTTTCAGTAAAAATAATCTGAAATTGGTGAAGTTGAGTGCAAAAATAACTTTACAGTACAAATCACTGGATAACCATAACCATTTAAATGTAATTAATCTCATTTTAACTGAGTGAGTGAGTGCTTCCACGTCACGTGGATGGTCTGTGTTGATGTGTTGCCCATCGTGCACAGTACGGTTTAGCCTCTTCACAACTCTTCAACTACATGTCTCGTGGACTCCGCCACAACTATGTCCTGAAGGAAAGTTGTGAGCCAGAAAGTGAGCGGGAAATGATGTCGCTCATTTTCAGTCGCAACCTCTCAAACTGGAACACAGCGGGACTGACTGAGAGAACACACAAGTATAACTCACACGTCAATTAAGGTTAGAAATCATGTAGGTTGAAACATCATTTCCTTTTTACTTTACTTGTTTCTCTGACCTTGCCGTTCCATTCAACGCAAACTGAGCAGTGGACACTTTCTGTCGAGTACAGCAGCAAGTACAATTCAAATATCAAGCACTTGTTATTGAACCGTGTGTTCATTAGTGTCTGCGGCGATTGAATTATATCTGAGACCACACTGTTGTTCAATAATGAACTTATTAGCATGGGAACTGCAGCGATGTAAAGCAAAGCAATGAGACTTGCAATTAGTCATCAGCGTAACACCAGTGAGAGTGGGGTCCACACAGCAATGGCATCCTACAAGAGTGGTCAACTCATTTCCATATCAATTCATTAGCAGACAGACTAATTTGATCAAAGGGAGTTCAGTCATTCACATCAAAAGCATCACAGTTGTGATGAAAGAAACAAATTGTTTTATTTGGAAACAAAAAAAAAAAACTCCTGGTGGATTGAGCAGCTGCTTTAGTACAGGCCCTCACAATAATGACTTTGTCCCTTTCATTGTGACATTAACAGATTATGTACAATTCTCAATTATGCCCATGTTCCAGACATTCACTCATTCCTTCATCTCCTCCTGTTGCTCCGGTCACGGGTCACGGTTGTTCTGGAGCTGATTTCAGTTGTCTACAGGTAAAACGTCAGGTATACCCTGGACCAGTCACCAGCTGAAGGACAGACAACCATTCACACCTAACAGGCAATTTAGAGCGATTAACCTCAGCATGCTTTTAGAGGTAGGAGGAGGCCGGAGTACCTGGAGAGAACCCACACAGACACAGGGAGAGGATTACATGGAGTGTCTGTCTCGAATAGCTCTCCCAGAGTCTCGTCAATGAGCCAGATCAAAGACACGTACATGGTGTTTTATCTTCTGTCTGTGCACTTTTCTTGAAGTGTAAATCAGACTGGAGGCCATCTTCCCCCCCGTAAGCTGCCAGCATGCTCATAACTGAAATGAATTATTTTCTCATTGTGATAGAGCCGCATCAAATCCAAACTCCCAATGAGTATTGGTTTTAAGAAAGCACAGAAAATAATCACATCTCTGAGAGGGTAATTCCAGGACTTCAACAGTTTGACTTGAATGAATATTGTTATTCTGAGCTGTTGATATTGTAAAAGGACATGTATAAACTCAAAACTAGAAACGAAAGCTCTGTAACATATTTTTTTTTCATGGAAAACATGCTCAATTTTGCAGAAAACAAGACTCAAGAGCAACTTACTGTATGTAACCGCTTCTGAAATTTGCTTTTATGTATCTTAAGTGTAGTAGCTTAAGTACTTATTATCATGCCAAAACAAGCATAATTCAGTTTGTGCATGTCAGTCTCTACGCAACAACAAGGATCAGTTTTCAGGAAAGTCACAAAGTACTAAAGTTATATATATATATATATATACACACACACGCACTGCTAACTCTATCCCTACCACTACCACCACTGAGACCAATCAGCCGATGTATGCAGCAGCAACAGTAACCCAGGAGATGCTTGGCAAGATCAACAGCATGAGGAGTAGCCAGAAGGTTGCCCCATGGAGGAGAAGGCTAGAGGCAAAAATCATGGCGGCACAGAGAGAAGTCAGTCTTCTAACAGAGCTAACCAGAGGTGTGAATCTAAGGAAAGAACTGCCCAAGAAGTATAACAAAACTGTCCACAGCTGAGGCACTGGAGACTGCTAAGCAAAGGCTCACAGCACTAGCTACCCGCCTAAAGAGATACACAAGAGAGGTAGAGGCCAGGAGAATAAACCAGGTGTTCTCCATCAACCCAACTATGGTCTACTCTCAATGGGTAACAAGGTGACAATGGACCACCTAGGGCTGAGACTGAGCAATACTGGAGGAGTATCTGGGAGAAGGAGGCAACACATAACACTAATGCCCAATGGCTGACTGCCTTACGGGTAGAACACAGCCAACTCCCAGAACAAGACCCATAATGCTAGCAGACATCCAAACAAGAGTGGCCAAAAGGAAGAGCTGGACAGCACCAGGGCCTGACATGATTCATGCCTATTGGCTCAAGAAGCTGACTGCACTCCATGACCGCCTAGCAGCACAGATGAACCAGCTGCTAATATCAGGAAGCCACCCTAACCCAGGGCCGGACAGTCCCCAGAAGGGAACAACACCATCCAACTACCGGCCTATAACTACCTGCCTCAGCACCACATGGAAGCTCCTATCAGCCAGCAGAGCGGCTAAGATGAATAGGCACATGTATCAATACATGAGCACAGAAGGGAATAAGCACCAACACCAGAGGAGCCAAATACCAGCTACTGATCGATAGGGCAATTGCCCGAGATTGCAATATCAGGAACACAAACCTGTGCACTGCCTGGATTGACTAAAAGAAAGCCTATGATTCAATGCCACACAAATGGATACTGGAATGCTTAAAGCTGTATAACATCAACAGGACACTAAGACAGTTCATTCAGAACTCGATGAGGCTGTGGAAGACGACTCTGGAGGCCAACTCAAAGCCAACTGCACAGGTGAGCCTCAGGTGTGGCATATATCAAGGAGATGCTCTAGCCCCCCTGCTGTTCCTAAACCCCCTCAGCCAGATCATCTCAAAGAGTGGCTATGGATACCAGTTCCGAAGTGGAACATCCATCAGCCACCTCCTCTACATGGATGACATCAAGCTGTATGCCAAGACTGAGTGTGACATTGATTCCCTGATTCACCTCACCTGGATCTACAGCAAAGACATTGGGATGTCATTCGGACTAGATAAATGTGGACAGATGATAGCTAGAAGAGGAAAGGTGGTCTCAACTGAGGGGGTTGACCTACCTGAAGGGAACATCGCAGATGTGCAGGAAAGCTACAAATACCTAGGGATCCCACAGGCAAATGACAATCATAAGGAGGCAGCTCGGAAGTCAGCCACAGCCAAATACCTCCAGCGGGAAAGACAGGTCCTAAGAAGTCAGCTGAACGGCATTAACACCTATGCCCTGCCAGTGATCAGATACCCAGCTGGTATAATATCCTGGCCACTGGAAGAGATACAAGCCACTGATATCAAGACAAGGAAGCTCCTTACCATGCATGGAGGGTTTCACCCCAAGTCCAGTGTCGTTAGGCTGTACACAAGGCAAAATGAAGGGGGCCGAGGACTAGTAAGTATAAGAGAACAAACAGGCCAAGATCCTGTGGGACTTCCAGATCCAGAAGGACAAAATGGTGATGGCCAATCAGCCTGACATAGTGGTGGTGGATAAACACCAGAAGACAGTGGTGGTGACAGATGTAGCAATCCCCAGTGATCAGGAAGCAACATCAGGAAGCAACATGATGAAGAAGGAACACGAGAAGCTTGAGAAATACTGTGGAAGGAAAATCACTTTCTTCCAAGTGTAAGACAGGCATGCTGATCACTTCATTCTTTGTTGTGTCCTGATGTTGATCAGAGCCATTTGATCAAGGAATTTACCCAGACATTCTTCTGTCCCTTCCTCTGCACCGTCTGATGACTCATGTTATCATCTGGTGCTGTCCTTCTCCTTGTTCATTTGGGACCAAATGTCTACCTTACCTCCATGTCTCTGCCTGCTTCCTACCTCAACCTCAACTATAATGCAAATACCTTTTCCTGCCTTTTGTTTCATTCATCCTGTCTAATCACACCCACATTCTGTACCCACTGTATAAGTGTTGCTCTGCCCTGTGCTCTTGGTCAGTCTCCTGTATCAGACCTGCTCTGTGTCAGAAGGCTCACCGTTTTCTGGATTACTATTAAACCACCACCACCACAGCAAACACTGGGTCTTGAGAATTTTCTTCAACAATGCCAAGGGCTCAAAGAGGAGATAGAGAGGATGTGGGGTGTGAAGGCAACAGTAGTACCAGTGGTGATTGTGACACTAGGGGCAGTGACCCCCAGGCTGGGAGAATGGCTCCAGCAGATACCAGGAACAACATCAGAGATCTCTGTCCAACAGAGCGCAATGCTAGGAACAGCTAACATACTGCGCAGAACCCCAGGCCTCTGGGGACCCGAGTCTGAAGGAGACACCGGCCAGGTGGGTGAGAGGAAGATTTGCTGCGTTATTGCACATACATTTAATTCAATGGAATTTGACTTTTTTGACTTTGACTGAACATATATGTAGTTTAACATAATCTAAACCTCAGTACCTTCATTGTCTGTACATCCAACACCTACCTCTGGTCTGTCTGTCCCAGGGAGAGGTATCCCTCTTTCTGTGGTTCTACATGACGTTTCTGTGGGTTCTGAGGGTTTTTGGGCAGTATTTCCTCACCCTGACTGAGGGTCAAAGGTCAGAGGGTGTGGTAGTACAAGTTCATCCAGACGATCGGTATTGTGATGTTGGGGTATACAAATAAAACTGGACTGAATTGAATTAAAGTCAATAATTGTAGCATGTTTTCTGAGTTGCTTTGCTCCTGAAAATGATTTCAGGGTTGAAAACAACCATTTTATCAGCCACAAATGATTAAGTAGTGCAAAAGGCACTACTTAATCTACTACTTAATCGCTACTTACTTACAGAGATCAGATGAATGTGACTGAAACAACAGGGGTGGGGTGGGGAGGGGGGTAGGATGTTTTGGATAGGACAGTATTTTTGTAATTTATTTTGTAATTTATTTTTTTTTTAATTTTTTTTTACGACACTTCAGTCAGTGGGGTCACAGTGGGTCCCTGTTGTCTGGTACCTACTTATACTTGCCTAATAGAGAGTAATTCACACACTCAAGTTACAACCAAACATACAGTAAATAACACAATTATTCACAGCTCTACCATCCCACAGTAAAGAAATGTCCCATGTCCTCCAGAGTCTTCCCCAGGAGTTCTATTACTTTCACCCAAAGTCTACTATTGCTACTTGCACACAGATGTCGGTAATTTAATGAATCTTTAGGATTATAAGAATTGAAAAAAGTGCCTTTTCAGTTTGACCTGTTCCTCTCTCTCACGTAGTGCGGTCCACCATCACAGTACCCTTTTTTTTTGGATGGTGGTTTTGAAATTGTTTCTGCTGCTGTCAGCTTGTGAACAGGCACAACCCACCAGATGTTCTCGTCAGCAACATCAATCAGCAGCTTGTTACAGAAAAGGGCATATTATAAGAATAAGAATGAGAATGAGGGCCCACTCTTATTGTACACTGGAGTTCTAGCTCAATATAAAAATTCTGCAATGTTACTAAACATATTATTCATTCAGAAAATGTCAATGCTTGTATTGTTTGAGTAGAATGGCATCTAAAAGTGCAGATGGAGAAGGTGAAATTTGGATATTTGACCTTAGTTTTATCAGCTTACGACCCTTATACAAGAGATTCCTCTTTCCAGGTTTGACTGGCTTAACATGCAATTAGCGTTAGCATTTACCATAAACAGCATATTTCCTTTGTCCTCACCTGGTATATATTTAAAATTGTGAGGTAAAGAAACTATTTGGTTTCTTTCAACTTTCAAAGCGCCACATTTTGCAGTGGTGATACAAATGATGTTAATCAAACACAAATACGGAGAAAGTGCCAGGCAGGAGACATTCCCTTGAAATGTAGCTAATCTTTTTGGAAAATAACACTAAAATAGCTGCTCGCACATACTAAATGTGCACAAGCAGCCAAAAGCAAAGACAAAAGGTGAGAGGGAGCACTCAGTGGAGTCATCCAGGGGCCAGTGAGAGGATTGATTGTCTGTTAGGCGGAGGATTAAAAGATCCCTATGTTTTGCCTCCCACAGCCCTACTGGGTTTGTTCTGCCATGGTCAGATTATGGAGCCTTGTGCAACTACAGAGACTTGAATCCTAAGTTTCAGTTTGGTAAGCACACCCACATGACACCTCAGCAGAACATATGAGTAGGTAAGCAAGCATCATAAGCACCCATAGGGGCACCATTTGGTGGCACCCCACTAATACACACAGCCTCTAAGCGGCTTAAGAAGAAGAGTATTGACAAGAAAAGTACATCGAATGTGGTATATTTTACATCCCACAGACTTCACTGCCTCCATCTAGTCATTTATGATTGTGAACTATTACCCCAAATGTTTTCTTCTTAGTATCGATGTATATACATGACAACTTTTGGTGTGGAAGCTTTTGTTTAGTACATTGTTACACAATGCAGAATTATTTTTCTCCCTCAGTGTACCGTAACTGCACTGTGCAACTACAATAAAACTGAAATTTCAGTTATTATTATTATTATTTTTTCTCGCACAGCATGGTTGTTTAACACCATTTTGCCGTTTACTTAATCTTTGAATGGAAAAGTGGGCATTGAACGTATTCACCAGAAGGGACCACATTTGGCATGAAACACTACTTGTCATGTAGTTTGTTGCTAAATATGTTCAAAACAAAGTCAAGCAGTGAACGACTCAACAAAGCGCAAATGATATGGCCCAAGATGCTTGAGCCCTGCTCCAAATTAGCAAATCTCTAAAGTGTAGGCCACACTTCCAGATAACAAGATGCTCATAAAACATTGTTCTAATTGCCCTGTCACATCACACGCTGTGTCCCCAGTGTACTTTATTGTTCCTTATTAAATGTTAATTTCTTTCCAAGAAGTTTGCAATAACACATCTCTCATTAGGTCCAAAAACAGCCCGGAATGAGATGAGACGGAGGGAGAGGAGCAATTAACTTAAAGACACCTCCCCTATAGGTTCAAGGCCTATGCCAAATGACCTTAATAAGAGAGAAAAGAAAAATATATAGACCCCCAATTTATTATAAAAAATGAAAAAAATACAATGTCCATTAATGCCTCAGAGACTGATTTGCATAGTTTAGCATTCCCTTCCCATTAGCAAGCATTATTTTCCCAGTTTTATTTTATACCCCTGGGTTCTAGCCAGGCCACCAACTACAAATCTGTGAGAACCCTTACATCGATTTGTCAGCTCTTCTCAGCAAGAGGATATTTAGCCTGGCAGCCAAACAGTTGTGTCACTTTGTGTCTTTCCTGAAGACTGATCCTATAGTTGGGTATCAATCCGAATTATGTTTGTTTTAGCATCCGAATATGTTTACAAGTTCCTCATTACAAGAAATTACTACAAAACAAGGAAAAAAAAAAAACAAAAACAGCAATGTTGATACATTTCAAAAGTGGTGACATTAGATACACGTACGTACATGTGTGTTACGTTTTACAGATCACGTACACACAGATGAAGTACTAATAGGGTTAGACTTTTAAACAGATTTAGATTTTGGACTAAAACAAAAACCTACATTTGACAATCAAGCTGACCCAGATAAAGTGTACTGTCACAAGGAAACCTTTGGAAACCTTATTTTTAAATTCTGTTAATTTTCATATTCATCTCTCTCAATCCTTTATATATCAGAGGAAAAAAAATATCACAGCTCATGTTGAAGTGTGATAAGTCAGTATCATGTGAATAAAGAGAAGTTGGTTGGTGCATCGAGCATTGCAGACTGAAGTCTGGTAGAAAAAGTGAAGCTCCAATTCTGTTTGACACACATACTGTAGGTTGTTGTTTCGCTTTTTTCACCTTTCTTTGTCAGATGAAAGGTTGTGAAATCTCTCTTTTCCTGTTTAATCTTTGCTGTAATGTTCACCCTCCCCATTTGAAACAAACAATTACTCCCACTGTTGTTTTAGTTTGTCACGATGTCGTCGTGGCACTGAGTCCAGTTCTTATCCCACTGGAAGTAGAGCTGTGGTTTTCTCATCTGCCTCAGGGGGGCAGACAAGACCTTTACAAACATGGATTCTGTAAATGATCATTTCAGCACTTTCTTTTACCAGTAGATGTTCTTTTCTATAACCAAGTACATAAACAAGTCCCGTCCCGTCCTCCACCCGCATTCCCACCAGTATGCATTTGAAGATAATTCCAAATACATCATGACTCATGTTAGGGTCTGTTAAATGTGCTTTGGGCGAATAAACAATAGGCGCACCACATGTCATTTAAAGACTGTTTTATATACATATGCACAACAGAATCTGTTAAAGTGAACACTGAAAATTGAAAAAATTAGGAATCACCCATCACTTCACTTAGTTCTCAATCTGTATTTCTTTCTGTCTATTGATTAATCCAAGTCAATCCACACCTAATATTCATTGAGATTTTTTTTTATTTGACCTTTAACCTGTCAGACACTATCACTTTTTATTATAAGGATTTTGAATGGCCATTTCTTCCGCTTTTGTTTTTTTTTTTAATAAACTTGTTCCATCATCTTTGTGACAATGGACCCTTTTTAGCAATCAAATGCCAAAATCTGTGAGAGGATGTCATGTGATTGCTTTCACTGTCCAATAGTTATCTGTGGCGGAATAATTGCAGCAATTACACTTCCAGGTGCACTTGTGTAGATCTGTTAACCTTTTGTCAATGAATGACTCTGTCTCCATGTGCGTAGGAGTTCCTGTGTGCATCCTGGACGTGTGTGTGTGTGCGTGTGTGCAAGCAGCATTGACAGTTTTCACACTGTTGCGTCTCCATACGTTAGAGCAGTGAAATGAGATGGTGCATGTCACAGCGGTGTCTGGCACCTACTGAGCTGCACAGCCACAGTCTTAATTAAAGTTATAGTTAGAACGCAACATACAGAGATATCAGCACGACACAACCACAAACGCTGGTCTGAGGACAGTGTGGTACACAGCACCATATGTGGAGGCTTTGGGTCCCTTCAAAACAAACAGGACTTGTCTAAAGCCACATATGACCCAAAACTGAACAACATGTTTAAGATAAATATGTGTTTTTATGGATTTTCTATAATACAGTGATGTCACAGAAAACACATTGATTTGCTTGACTATTTAATGAACCAAAGAGATAGATTAATAGAACCTTATGTAGTCGATATACGTATGATGACGTATCATGAAAATAAATGAGTCTGCAGAGAATTATCAGCCAACTCTTCAGCAGATCAGTACCAGACATCAAACCCTGCTTGGAAACTCACTACAGGGATAATTTTTATGTTTTGTAAGTTGACAGATGGGAAATCAGCTAATCAATTGTCAAGCATCAGGACCACAACATGTATTTGATACACAAGTCCTAAGTAAGTAAAGTCATGACAAACATGCAAAAAAAGAACACAACCTGAATACATACAAACATTGAGCTGCTTAAAAAAAGCTGCTTATGTGACAAAAGAGCATTCACGTCCCAATTTGTAAATTAAAAGTTAGCGTCATACATGAACTCACGACTTTTTGCAAAAGTAGTAACAGTGTTTGGCTTTCATCATCAAAGATGTAGCTTTAGGCAATCTGCTTTGGATGTTATGTAAGAATCTATGAGTGCATTGCTCAGGGTACATTATCTTTGTGACTGCACTGCATGAGATAGATGTACTGTGCCAGAGTCGGTAAAGCTACATCCTGTGGTTGAAAAGTGGGGAGAGGATGAGAGGAGGAAAAGTCAGGACAAAGATATGAGAACAGCAACGAGGTCTGGAAGCTGGGCTCAGCGGAAGGAACAGGGCAGCTGTGTGTGTGTGTGTGTGTGTGTGTGTACTGTATATATGTGTGTACAGTCAGAACCTGCATGAGCATCAAACGAGTACATGCTTCCGTGTGTAGCAGTAATATTGTGTGTGTGGCGGCATGAATTTCTACAGTATTACTATAAGTATATTGTTCATTGTCCACAACGTCTGACAGGAGTGAGTGTGCATGTGTGGGCATCTGTGTGCAAGCGACCAAAGCAGTCTGATATTCCTTCCCCTGTGTCTGTATCTTCCGGCGCTAAATCGGTTGGTGGTTCAGACCAGACTCATGCTGGGTCCCCCCAAGCACCCACTCTGCTGTTCAGCATTCATTGTCCCCTTTCCTCCCTCCCTTTGCCTTCGCTCCCTCTTTCACTTCCCCTTCTTTCCCCTCCATTTCTTCTGGTCTCTCGTACTCTGTATCTCCCTCTGTTCGCTCGGTTTTCACCTCATCCTTTCTTTTCATGTGTGGATGGTGATGCTCATGAATTTATGGATTTGTTCATGGGGGTCTCTCTTCTGAAGGAGACTAAAAATGATTTCACAGCCCGCTGTGTGGAATATGGTCTCATGGAGGAAGAGGATGGGAGCTCAGCGCACCAAACAACAGTTTTGTTTTGGTCCATTCTCTGCCACAGAAAGAGTGTTCCACCTGAAATGCAGCGTTAAGTGACCACCCTGTTTTCTGTTGTGATTATTCATTTTGTCCTGAATAACATTTGTGTATCGGATACGTTTCATCTGGACTGAATAGAAAACGTGTGCTTCTTAGTCAGTGTTGTAACTGGCAAACAAACACAGGAATGAGACTCAATCAATTATTGTCAGCTAATGCAACAATCTGTAAATACAAATCATGTCACCATACAAAGTTTAGATGGTTGCAAAAAACTGTCTGACTTGTAGCATCTGATAGAGGTGAGGTAGCAGTGAGCAGCAGATTTATCAGAATTGATCTTTCAAAACCTCCGAGCGACCCAGAAGCAGAAGACAAGTGATCATTTACAGTCTGACTCGACTTGCAGTCGCAGAGCAGAAAGACTGAAAGCAGAGAGACTTTAAAACTGAGGGACGATGAAGTGATGCTTTTGTTCAGAAGGTCAGACCATAATAACATTTTTTAATGAAATATTCTTTGTTGTGTGTTTCAGTTTGTCTGTGTAAAAATGCTGATGTGAGACTTTCACCATCTTACTGTCAACAGTCAGTGGTTTGTTTAATCAGCTACAACCAATCAGTGGTCACCGGACATGAACCTCACCACACTGGTAACATAGCTGGCATAACTCAAAAAACAACTGGTCAGATTGACTTCATTGATTTTAAAACAAGGTAGGCGGTCACGGAGTCTCGCTCCTCCTCTCAGATGATGACATTGGGGATGTGGGCGTGGTTTCCGCTCAGCCAGTAGAATGAGGTGAGGTGACTGACAGTGACAGTGTTGGGAAAAGTCACTTTGATTCCAAATTTGGAAAATCAGTCAGAAATGTTTTCAGTTTTCAAATGTTGAGATGCAGCACCTAACACTAAACATCAAACTCATTTTAAAACTACTTCCACACGTCAATTAAAAGCATAATAAGTCATTCAGATACAAAACCCTGACATCAACATTGACTATATGAAAATAAAACGATGAAACGCATGTAAACAGTAGTCTGAGGTCCATCAGAACCAAGAGCTCACAGTATATGTTCTTAATCAGACATTAACTTGGGAGTATTGAAGTGAGTCAGTGAGAAAACCTACGGTAGGATTGTACAAAACAGCACAAATACAGACAGAAAGAAACTCCTTTGAATACTCCATTTATTGAGCTGGGCTTCACTGTATCCGCACAGGCACTGTACTAACAAATGCAAATTAAAATTCAAGCATACCTGATCCGTGAGAGGAATGGCTTTAAAAGCTTAGCTGAAATGTAGATGAACAGAACAAAAGATTACATGGATTTTTTTTCCACCGGAGGTAAAAGAAAATTAAAAGAGACTGACTCCATGAATAGAGATATCATGAAAAAAAGCCTGTGGCAACGTTGTTTTCATAACTGTCAACACAACAGTTTTGTAAAAAAATGTGCAAAAAAATTACACCGCAACATATTGTTTGTCAAAGTACAGCAATAAAGAGGGTGTATTATTATGGAGTAATCTGTCAAACTTATCTGACACATTTTTGTTTCGTTCTTTTCCCCAGACCACAGAGATCTGGAGAGATGGGAGACAGGGGTGGTGACCAACACACCCAGACACAGAGGTTTAAACTGGGATGACACAAGTCAAATACCCTTGTATAAGAGGAAGACAACTCTGTATACTTGGGATTGACTGCAGCTGTTGTGGATGCTCCTGGGCGCCTTATTGTCAGAATCTAGGAAAGTATAGACCTGTGCTGAGGCCAGCAGCCTGCCTTTCTATTATATGCAACTCTACAAGTAACACCCTCAAGTGTGGCTGCTTTTGTACTCAGGATTTTTTATTCATAAATGTGATATTGTCCAAGAAATGAATAAGGAAATGCAGCCCAAGGTCACAACACACAGCTGCCGCAGATACATTGTGTGTTTGCAGAATACTAGCAAGGAACTCCGGACCCACATCTAGACACAAACATCCAAAATCAAGGCAAGGCACCAACGGATGCATATCAATATACCACTTCAACCAGTCTCAGCAACGAACAAGGTGACGTTTACAATAAGAGTGTTACGTTCGGGTCCAGGGAACTCTAAGTGCAGACCAGTGACTCACACACACACCGATGGTCAAGAGCAAACAAGGTTTTAATGATGAACAAAAGGACACGGACACCGGTCGGATCACAGAAACAAAACAAAGATACACGGGAGCTAGCTCTACCGGTATGCTACTAATACGAACAAAGGGAGGACACAGAGCTAAGGCCGGTCAAACAACAAAGGCTAATAAACGAACAAAGGTGGCTACGAAACTAAAAGACCTCCGACTAAACAACGAAGGGAGCTAGTTGACGGAGGCGAACGCCAGAGCTAGAGCAGACGGAAAACAGAACGACTTGTGGACTGGCGACTGGGTTCAGCAGGAGACAGGAACACATGGAGCGGGGCTGGGAATGCCGGGATCTGGGAGAGAGAGAGAGGGAGAGAGAAGAGAGGGAAAGGGGAGGAAGGCTGCCACTAGGTGCGGTCAGAGGCAGGGGACATGACAAAGAGCAATGACATGAGTCGTTGGGTGTTCTGGAAGCAAATGTCCAAGTCGTGCACCGTGGACACCA
>CAAKHB010001399.1:0-22500 GCA_901007665.1 Aeoliscus strigatus
GGGAGAGGGAGAGAGAGAGAAGGAGGGACAGAATGAGGGAGGGAGGGAGAGAGAGGGAGAGAGAGAGGAAGAGGGACAGAATGAGGGAGGGAGGGAGAGAGAGGGAGAGAGAGAGAGAGAGGAAGAGGGACAGAATGAGAGAGGGAGAGGGAGGGAGGGAGGGAGGGAGAGAGAGAGAGAGAGAGAGGGAGAGAGTGAGAGAGAGAGAGAGAGAGAGAGGAGAGAGGGAGAGAGAGAGAGAGAGGGGGGGGGAGAGAGAGAGAGAGGGAGGGAGAGAGAGGGAGAGAGAGAGAGAGAGGAAGAGGGACAGAATGAGAGAGGGAGAGGGAGGGAGGGAGGGAGGGAGAGAGAGAGAGAGGGGAGAGGGAGAGAGTGAGAGAGGGAGAGAGAGAGAGAGGGAGAGAGAGCGAGAGAGAGAGAGGGAGAGGGACAGAATGAGGGAGGGAGAGGGAGAGAGAGAGAGAGAGAGGAGAGGGACAGAATGAGAGAGGGAGAGGGAGGGAGGGAGGGAGGGAGAGAGAGAGAGAGAGGAAGAGGGACAGAATGAGGGAGGGAGGGAGGGAGAGGGTGAGAGAGAACGGGACAGAGGGAGGGATGGATAGAGAGAGATGGAGAGGGAACGCCAGGCGGGAGAGAGGTAGAGGAGGAGGAGGAGGGTTTGCGTTGGTGTGTTGTTTGGCAGAGAGAGTGCTTGTCAAAAAAAACCTTCCTCTGACAGAAAGCATGATTCACAGCAGCGAGAGCAGAGGGAGAGAGAGGCACAGAACGAGAGAAAAACAGCAGCAATAGAGAGAGAGAGAGAGACAGAGGACACGAGCAGAGATGTTGGTCAGGAAAAAGACATGGTGGTGCTGATCGGAGGCAGCAGGACGATGCTGAGACGGACCAGGCGGATCGGCCGCTTCACAAGACACCGATCGGACTCGTCTGGTCTGTGAGGGAGAGAACGGAGCAGGTGGCGGAGGAGAGAACGGAGAGAATTCCAACCAGTTGGAGCCGGACGTCGGCGTGGACTCTTCAGCACGCAGCGTTTACATCCCAACTTTTGGATTCACGTGAGCTTGTTTCCATCCAGAGGTCACCAGGTCATTATTGAAACTTCACTGCAGCAGTGAGATGGAAAACAAACGTCGACTCGTTCCAAACTTCACCGGTGTTCAGCCTCCGCACGGACACGTCAGCTCCGATGATGTCACCTCAACGCGGCTTCATCAAGGTTCTGTCAAACTTTGAAATCGATCGTTGGTGTTCGTGTCCTCAGATCTGTCTGGTGGACACACACTCCTTCAGCCTGAACCCCATCATCACACTGGGAATCCAGAAATAACTGGGATGACATCATCGGGTTCCGTAGAGACACGCCGAGACGTCACAGAATCAGCGAACATACCTGAGAATACGGTTGAATGTTTCCATTTTAAACTTTGATGTTGATGTTTCCTGCAGACGGACGACTCCAAATTCAGAAGGAAGTCGAGACGAGAAGCTCGGACTGGACCGGACTCAGTCGTGCGTCTGTTCCTGAGCGGCGGACAGATAAAGACGCAACGTTTGACCAGAGGAAATGTGAGAAACAACCTGAGACCAAAAACCTGCCGGAAATATTTGGTCCCATCGTCCCTTTCAACCTGGAACACGTCTCCACATCGTTCTTCAAACGTAGGATTCTCCGTACTTCTGCCATGAGATAAGCGTTTCCATTTCTACGATGGTGGTTTTGCAGCTCGTCACTGGTTTGATCAGACTTCCTCCGTTCTCCAACGCCTTTGAAGCTCGCTGCAGTGCATCTTACAAACACGCAGAGTAACTTTCTTCAGATTGAGAGAAAATTTAAGATTTCACAATTCACGCTTCAAACTGTCCTCGTGCCTCCCACCGACCCCCCCCACCATCAGCCATCCGACCAGTCATGGGCAAACCTCTCAGCCGTCCCGGGTGTTTCAGGAAGAGCTCCTGTTGCCTGGAGAAACATGGAGTCGGGGATGGAGGAGTGGGAGGGCGAGATGGGGGAATGGAAGGTGGATACGGAGACGGCTACGTCCCCCAGCGCTCCATTTACGAAACCATGTGCATCAATCAACAGATCGACAGCCAGCACCCTCACCCCCACCACCACCACCACCACCACCATCCTGGGGGGTCTGTCCGGCGAGATGTTCGCGGCGAAGGAAGTTTTTACTCTGCGAGTGGTTCCCTCCGAGTCAGCAGGTCCCCGGCTGACATGTTTGATGCTCAGCCTCGCTCTCTGACTCCGAATCCTTCGTTTGTGCGTCGTCTCGATGAAAGAGCCATTTATGATTCCTTGAAACTGGGGGCGGAGGATGGTGATGGTGGGGGCTGCCATTCACCAGGCCATTTCAACCGGTCAGTATCTCCGGCTGTCTCCTCCTTCTCAGCTCCGGGAGTGTCCTCTTCGTCGTCAAAGAAACACCACCACCACCATCACCATGGTGACAGCACAAAGAGTAGAGATGGACGACAATCCTGGAAAGTCCTGACACCCCCAAAACACCTGGAATGTATGGAGCTCTCCACAAACGAAGTGATGGACAGAGGAGGGGGGTATCTAGTGCCCCAGGGTGGGCACTACGCCCACCCTGGGGGCCAGTCCTCCTCCCTTACCTCGCCCCTCATATCCCCTTTCTCTGGCTCACCTCTGTCCTCAGGTTACCATACACCGGTCTTTTTCTCACCTGCTAAACCTCGCTCAAGTCAAAGTCAGAGTTTGCGCTGTTCACCTCCACAAGTCATTCAACCACGCCATTACTCCCAAACCCAAAGCCTCAGGCTGTCCCCGCCCCACGAGCTTAGACGCTCCCCCTACCGAGTCCCACTGGTCCAACTGTCAGCTCACGACCTCGAGCAGGATTTAAAAGATCGAGGAGGATGGGGTCGTAGTGAACGAGAGAGAGGATGGGAGAGGGAGAGAGAGAGGGAACTGGAGAGAGGGTGGGCCCAGCGGGAGTGGGAAAGAGAGAGGGAGAGGGGGAGGCTGGAAAGAGAGAGAGCCAGAGAAAGGGAGAGGAAAGAGACAAGCTTTGCAACATTCGGGTACGGACACACAGTTCCTCTGTGCTCAGATAGAGACTCTGTCTTTTTAGAGCCTGAACAGGTTCGAGACACAACACCTCTGTTGCTCCCCCAGCCCTCACCGTCACCCTCCCCAAATGCTGCACCAAGAATGGGCACCGGCGCTGTGGGCAGGAATAGAGCCGGGTCCAAGGTAGGCTCTGAATCTGTTGGTGGGGGGATGGTTTCCAAATTTGACGACGGGAGTGTGGGTTTAGTGTTAGTAGACAGCAAGACTGGGTGTGGGCCGAGGCTAGTGAGCGACGCTAGAGGGGGAAATACGTCAGAGGCGGAAATGAGGGCGGGGATGCAAGAAAAGATGATGGCAGAAAGTTGTAACAAATATGACAGTGGAGCTAGACCCAGTATGAAAAACGGGCCTGAAACCAGGATGGGGTCACAACTGAAAACCAGATCAGGAGGAGGATGGGATTTAGAAGGACAGGTGCAAACTGGGGTGCAAAAAGAACACGTGACTCCAGCTGTAAACAAGGAGGGACACACTGGAGGGGCAAGCAGGAAAGGAAAAAGTGGAAGAAACGTCACGAAACAAGAACCTACTGGTGAGGCCAAAACGCCGATGCTGATTGAAAAAAAAGTTCCCAGAGAAGGCGTGAACAGTGGACATGGAGCTGGTCTGGGAATGAAGTTTGAAAAGGAGCCAGAGAGCAAAAGTGCTTCAAGGCCGGTGGAGAACAGGACTGAAACGGTCCCTGATGGTAGTGCTAAAGTGACTAATGAGTTTGAAACAGAAGAAAAGATCATTCCTACATGTGAGCCGGAGGCAGCACCAGAGGTGGGGCCAGGTAGGGAGTCAGGGGCCAAGACTAAGACTGAAGATATGGTGGTTAGTAAAGCCCAGAACATCTCAAAGACTACAGATGAAGCTCAGCTCAGTGTCGGGACTGGAGATAAATTGGAGACTGTCCCTGATGATCCTGCTCAGAAAACCCCTGAGTGCAGCCCCTCAGAAAAAAGATATAAATCCAAATCATCTAAGTCCAGCTCCAGGACCCGACCTGGAACAGCCACGGGACTGCGGCCAGGTGTGTTCAGCCCACGACTTAGCAAAGGGCTGGCTGACCTGGACTCAACGGGTCCTGCCGAGGGCATCGAGTCCACCTGGCCTCGACGGCTCATTGTCAGAAAAAGGACAGTTCGGCAGGGTGGAGCACTACACAACCTCCCCATCCTGCCCCCTCTCCCCTCTGTCCTCTCAGCTTTGGAGAAGAGGCGCCCATTGGCCCTCCACCATCTCACCAAAGGCCACTTCTCAGAGAATCCTCTGTCAAACGTCATGGAGCCAACCAGCCTTGTGGGACGATGTTCACTGAGAGAGTCCTCTCATCAAGAGCCAGTGCAGGGAGCGAATCTAGTGGGGAGAGCTTCCCTGAAGGAGCAGAACCTGGAGCACTGGAGGGTCTACAGAGACCAAGAAGAACCCAGGAGATCCGGAAGCAGGGAGAAACATGGTGATCAGAGTACGGAAAGGACTGGGCGGAATGAGAGAAGGGGGAAAGAGCAGAAGAATGAGAAGGAATGTACAGAGCAGAAATATAAAAGAGAGGGGAAGGTCGGAGATGAAAAGGAGAAGGTGTCTGCTGGGGAGGAACGAGAGGAAGAAACCAAACCAGACGGTCAAAAGTCAAAAGTCCAAGAAAATGGAAACAAAGTCAAGGAATTGAAAAAGGACGGAGAAATAAAGTGTGAAAAGACGGAGGACAAAGACCTGAAGATGAAGGATGGAGGACGTGAACACGGTGAACAGGAGCTGGTGGCTCAATCCAAGACAGAGGTGGAGGTGGAGGAAGGAGACACGTTTGGAGATGAACAGGGGATGGAGAGCTGGGACTCTGTGCTTGAGATGGTCAACACACTGTGGGACGATGGCTGGGAGAAGGGGGAGGCCAGAGGAGGTGACACCGACTCCCTCTCAGGCTCCCTCCCACGCTGGCCTCTCCTCCGGCCCCCACTGGGCTTCGGCGGCTCTCACCCTCCCTCCTCAGCGGCCTCGGAGCTCAGCCTCACAGAGCTGGAGAGGAGAGCCAGGGAGCTGGACTCCGACCTGGAGCACCTGGATCTGTCTCAGCCCCACAGGGACCAAACGTCGGCGGAGCTGCAGAGAGAACGAGCTGACATTGACACGTACCAAACCCACCCAGGTCCTCAGAGGGAGAAGGCAGCTCTCCTGGCAGGTACGCAGCTCCTCTGCTGCGTCTTCAACCGGCATGTTTCCAGCCACTGAGACTCGGGTCGTCCACTCGTAAAGATTTTCACCCCATAGGACATCGGCATGAGGGGTTTTTTGTGTTTCTTGACATCAAAGTATATGAAACGTTCAAACCTGATTCACTTTACTCTGATAACTCAGACATCTTTAACCATGGAAATCAGCAGACATGAACCCGTGTTCGTGTCATCCAGGTTCACACGGAGGTTGAACCAGAACTGCTGAAACAACATTGACAGTTCTATCATCTAAAACAACACATTAATAAACACGGATTCAATCATAACTTCAGTTCTATGACGGGTTGGTTCTGTAGTTCCTGTCACATACAGATCGCAACATGTTTTTTTTCCATTAATCTCAAGTGTTTCGCCTGTGAGTTACCAGACATAATCGTGGTTTTCACGACCTGATCAGGATCAGGTATTTTATTCATCAGGTAACTCATCACATCAGGTAATTCATCACTGTAACACCAAACCACTCAACCTAACCCCTGACCCTACTCCCTTCCCCCAAACCTGAACCTTAACCTCTAACCCAACAGCTGTATTGATTGTTCCTCCTGTTTCTCTCTCTCCATTCTGCAGGCATGGGGAGCAGATCTCAGGTCAGTCTGGAGCTCAGTGGGATGGTTTCACCAGCGACAGACACAGACAGTCCTGCTGGGGGTTGGTCAACCAGACCTTCAGCTGGGACCCCCACCGTTGGCTCTAGGTATCTCCATGACGTCTAGTCCTTTCAAACCATGTCAGTTGTCAAGAAGCTTTGAAGAGATCAACCTTCTTCAGAGCCTCAGAACTGCTGATAATTTACTGCGACTACAAAGTCCATTTTCCTCCAGGGTGTTGAAAAATAACACAAACGAGTGCGTCACTCTGATGAAGGTTACAAAACAGGACAGGAGCTGACGAAGAACATAGACCGTCTGACCATGTCGTCCTTTTTTTGCAGCTCCAACAAAGAGGACAGCTCTCCAGATTCCAACCTGACGCTGGAGTCGGACTCCAGCGGCGTCTTCCTCTCCATATCCAATCAGAGCCAGGAGGAGACAGGGTCAGACAGCGACCAGCCAATCAGCGGCTCCGACCTGGGCAGCAGCAACACGTCCCTGGAGAAAGACGGGGACGACGGAGGGCTGAAAGAATGGGGGAGGGAGGAGAGCGCGGAGCTGCAGTGGTGCTACCCGTCGCTGCTCAACACCTCCACACAGGAGGACGTGGAAGGAGACAGACAAATACTGGAGGACACGTGTGGACATGTGGGGGCAGATGAGCTAGAAGACAGGTCGATCGTCACGTCCCCACAAGACCCCACAGACCCGAACGTCAATGCCCCGCAGAGTGAAGGAAGACCACAACGGAAGAACATGAGCCGCATGGAGACGGACCCTCCTCTTCCGCTCGCTCCCTCCGTGCAGCCGATCAAACGTCTCCTCGATGCTCCTCAGAAGCCAATCAGAAGCTCCGGTCTGGACTGTGGCGATTTGGACCCGTTTGTCCAATCAGACAGCTTTGTTTATCTCGCTGTGTCCGCCCGCCCTGGATCTCACGGTGAGGTCTCTGCAGTCTCACAGGTTCCTGGTCACAATGCCAAACAAGACGGTTTGCGCCAACACTTGGGGAGCAGGAGAACTCACTTGGAACCGTCCAACCTGGACCAGGATTCCAAGCCGACTCTCCTCGGCCCTCACAAACCAGAGGAAGGAGACTTCCTGTGCACTGACAGCTTTGTGTACTTGGCTGCTCCGGCCTGCCTCCTACTGGGCCCTGAAGGAACCACACCTTACAGCGGCAGGTAGGGTCCCGTCCTGGTCTGCAGATCACAGGTTCTGGTCGTGGGACTTGATGCGAAGCAGCTTTAAAATGTCACGTGTATTAACTGTTTGTCTTCTTGTTCCAGGGACTCCGACTCTGAAAGTTCTGGTTCCGGCGCCGTCGACGTGTCCGTCCTCGGTTGTGGTTCGGTGGCTGGAGACAGCGACTGGGACTCGGACCTGTCCGACTCTGACCCCAGCCGTTCCTCACGAACCTCTGCTGGCACCAAACCTGCCAATGCGGTGCGAGTGAAGCGGCCGCTGCCTGAGCAGGGGTGGGACAAGTACGAGGAAACCGCTGACCCAGACGTTCTGAACGAGTTCCTGGCCGATCAGGACCGATCCGACGCCGGGGTGTCACGGAACGTTACAGCTTTTGGGGGCACGGCATCGCCCCCTGTTTCCATGGCAACCCAGCCAATCGCAGCCACGACAGTGGAGCAGGCGTCGACGACAAAGAAGGTGACGTGGCAGTTCAAACCAGCCCAGAGGTCGGTGTGCACGGGGAGCAGGAAGGAGAAGGAAGTGACATCATCGTCAGCCAGGTCAGCAGTACTTGGCAGGGGCGAGGGCCGCGGACCCTCCCCTTCATCTTCATCGTCTTCATCGCCATCATCGTCGTCGTCTGACTGAAGCGTGTGTGTGTGTGGGGGGGGGGGGTCGACCTGAATGTCGCTGCTGTTCGTTGCCTTCGTACGAAAGAAGATGCGTGACACTCGGAGCCGCTGACGTCACGTCTTCTTCACACATTCTCTGACTCTGGTTTCCTGTAAATATCTTGTTTGTTTGTTTGTTTGTTTGTTTGTTTCACTGGATGAATTCCTGATGCGTGGTGATTTCATCCCACAATCCACTGAGAATCCTTCTGAAAATCTCTTTTTTCTCTCGCCTTCTTTCAAGCTGTACTCAACCTGAACCGACTGGGATCTCAGAGCCATAGATGTTTAAATGTGCTGAGTAATAACTTCTAGAGATTTACTGACGACTTCAATGATAACATGTCTGTTTAGTTGTTGATTTGTAAATGTAACAAATCAACAATATGCTTTAGGTTCATATAGTTTAGTGCCGCCTGAGTGACGTGTCAATGGTTGACTTTTATTCCTACAAGAGTTGGTGTCATTATTATTATTGATTATAGGTTCTATATGTTACATTTTAAAGCTTCTCGTTATGATCATAAGTAGCTTGTTATATTCGCCAAAGGCCGAGCAATCAGACGGCGCTTTTGACGATTGGCAGTCATCTGTATTTGCCCCGCCCCTTTCAGCCTGGATTCTTTGCCTCCTCTTGAATTGATTATTGATCGTTTATTGGCTGGAGGAATCACTGGATCAGCTGATTATTGTCTCCTTCCATCGCTCAGATGTCGATAAAACGTCTGGAATCTGTCTGAGCTGCCGGTCGTCAACGGCGCTGCTCTCATTGACTACTGCTTTACTTATGTCTCCTAATGAATGTTCTAAGAATTTATTATGGGCTGTTAAAGTGACACAAAGGTTCTTCAGCCTGTCAGCGCAGGAACGTCCATGTCCTCAGCAGGTTCAAGTCCTCAGGAGGTTCATGTCCTCTGGAGGTTCAGGTCCTCTGGAGGCTCATGTCCTCTGGAGGCTCAGGTCCTCAGGAGGTTCATGTCCTCTGGAGGTTCATCTCCTCTGGAGGTTCAGGTCCTCTGGAGGTTCTTGTCCTCAACGTTCCTGCACCATGTCTTGATGAACTATTTGCCGTGAGCTTCAGAAGAGGACGTGAGTCGTCCCTGGCTGAGGACTGAAGTGTCCTCAGTGTCTTTTCAGGGTGACTTTATTTGGAAAATTTCGGATATTTGTTTTTTAATCAGAATGAAGATGTTTGCGACTTTAAAGGAAAATGAAACCCCCAAATCACTGACGTCGCCCAGTGGCACCCTCAGCTGCCTGAAATCAGCTGTGGTCACCAGGCTCTGGGGGGAGGAGTCACTTCAAACCTGTGCTGTGTCTCAAATCGCGTACTTGTGCGTTCACACTGAATGAGTGTGTGAACATGTCGTTACTACATTCAGTCAACTCACCACTCAAACGTCCAAAGGTTCAGTGGATCAATGGACACTTTCCACCCCCCACGTCCTCCATCTTAGTGACGGTGAAATGACGACCTTTGATCACCACGGGGACATCACCTACCGATGGAATCCCACCGAACGCTAATGTTAGCTTGCTAGCTAGTAAACCAGAGACATAATGTGTCTCTGTAGTAAACGTGACGCATTTTCAGTCGTTGACGTTGTGGATACGTTTGGTTCTTGTGTGTGATAAATTCGTTGTCTTCACTGTAGATTGAGGTTTAAGATGTGAGGTCACAGGTCGACGTGTTGGAAATATTCACTGAACGTGTGTGACGTTCCTGTTTGACTGGAGACAGTTCGACCCTTCACAGGAAAGAACACAGTGTGATTCGTGTTCTACAAAGAAACGGACCAACTAACTATGAGATTGGAGACACAGCACATTTTTCTGTTGTACAACTGCTCCAACTCAGGAGCCCTATGTGAGTGGGCGGGACTTCTTGTGTCCCCCAAGCTCCGCCCCTGAGCAGAAGTTTGCTCTTTAAATTGTATCTGTTCAGATGTGTTTATTCTGACAGGAAGGAGACGATGGTGTTTTCAAACCTGCTGCTCGCTGAAGTTAAAACAAGTGTCAGTGGTTTTGTATTTATTTCATGCCACACACACACACACACACACACACTCACACTTGTGGGGGTGTGATCGTGGATCCGGACTGGTGGTAAAAAAATCAGGGATCAGAACTGTCTTTAACTGGGATCCGTTTTTGTCTCACATCAGCAATACGACTTTTACTGACGTTCTTTCATGTCGAGACGTTTGTTTACGTGGTCGGTTTGTTTCAGCATGTGTGTCTGCGTGTGTGTTTGTGTGTGTGTGCGCCCTGCAGGTTTCCTGAGTAAGGTCACACTTCATTGTGTTTATGAAACAAACCAGCTGACTTCTTTTTCTTCTTCTACGACACAGTCAGGACATGTGTGTGTGTGACTCTCTGCTGATGTGTGTCAACATTTCCTGAGAGAAACTGAATGACCTCTGTTTCAGCTTCACACACATTCATGAACCAATAAAGTTGATGGTGACGATCTGTGTGTGTTCTGCTTACCATCTTTAACACACTTCAACACAGAACGACTCACAAACGTCACAAAGCTGCAACAATCAACGCGTCTTTGTTCCAATTCTGAAGATAAAAAAGATGCAAATAAAAAACTCAGCAGATGAAAGGGATGGAAACACATGCACGCACGCACGCGCACGCACACACACACGAGGCACAGGTGAGACTGCAGGTAATTGAGAGGAAAGCTCAACAGGAAGTAAAGTGACACAAGAAATGAGTAACACAATAAAACAGGACACACAAACGGAGGTCACATGACACAGTCACATGACTGCGACAAACAAGAAAATAAACACATGATGGTGTGACACACAGAGCATTACATAAACCCACTGTGTATGTGTGTGTGTGTGTGTGTGACAGTAAAGTAGGTCGTCGTATTTGCGGCTGATTAATTAGAACGTTTTCAACGAGGCCACGAGTGAGTGAGAGACGCAAATTATGAAAAGTTAATTCTTGTGCCAGTTCATCAGTTCCGGAGGGAATCTGGTGATTTACTGGGCCAGATGACGCCGTCTGTTTGTCTCTCTCACACACACACACACACACACACACACACACACACACACACACACACACACACACACACACACACACACACACACTCATTGTAATTCTTCAGCTAATCTCAGCAAAGTTAAACAGGATCAGTGTGTTTTCAGATGGAGGCTGCTGGCGTGTGTGTGTGTGTGTGTGTGTGTGTGTGTGTGTGTGTGTTTGGACATGTACAGAAAAGTATTTTTACTCTTTCGTCTCCATGGCGGCACAACAACTCATGTCTGCAGGAAGTCTGAATGAAGATCTGTGTGTGTGTGTGTGTGTGTGTGTGTGTCTTAACTCACCTCCCGTCACCTGGATAACGTCAGCTGCTGTCAGGTGACCGTAGTAACTTGTACTTCACAATAAGGGCACACAACACCTGGCGACCTTTCAACCCTTCATCTGCCATTGGATTCCAGGTCAAAGGTGACTCCCCCAGTCACTGGCTGGCCAACAGCGCCTCCTAGAGTCCACAACTAATATTGCCACCAGTGTCAGACAACAATGACAGACAATATCATAACCAGTGACCCACCAGACGTCAGGTGGGGGGGTACGTAAGGGTATGTGGGGGTCGTAGTGAAATCAACTGTTTTACCGGTGGCATGAATGAATGAAATAAGAGGGTGAGGGCGGAGGACACTCCTACTTTTTGCTGAGCCCCCCCCCCCGCTGGTTGACACAGTTTCTTGGATGTCTTTAAGTTTCTTGTGGGTTTTCACTGTTTGTGTTTCTGCCTTCATTCATGCCTTCGTCCATCGTTTTTACTGTTTGGCTGACGGAAGCGTCTGACCTTTGTCCTCTTGCTCCACCTCTTGGCGACCGGTGGCTTTGATAGTCGCCTCATAGCAGACGAGAAAAGAGCAGCAGGAGGCAGCTGATTGGATGATGACACACAGGTGAGAGAGGAAACAGGAAGTCCAAAGACCCGACGGCCGCAGGAGCTGAAACATGTGTGAGTGAGTGAGTGAGTGAGTGAGTGAGTGAGTGTGAGTGTGTGTGGGTGGCTGCTGGCTGTTTTATTATCTGTGTGTGTGTGTGTTCTCTGTGTAGGTGTGAGATGTTTGTGTGAATTGACAACAAAAGGAGCCTCTGAATGGCACACACACACACACACACAAAAGAATAAAAGAGAGAAAAGCATTCAAGGTTTCATCTCTCATATATTCAGCCCCTTCACTCTGTCATCAACAGCTGAACTCATCCATCCATCATCCATCCATCATCATCATCCATCCATCATCATTCATCCATCATCTATCCATCATCATCATCCATCCATCATCATCCAGCATCCATCATCATCATTCATCCATCCATCATCATTCATCCATCCATCCTCCATCCATCCATCCATCCATCCATCCATCCATCCATCATCATCATCCATCATCATCCATCCATCCATCATCATTCATCCATCATCCATCATCCATCCATCATCATTCATCCATCATCATCCATCATCCTTCATCCATCCATCATCATCCATCCATCCATCATCCATCCTGTGTGGGGTCATGTGGACTGACACCGGTCACAGGAGGCGGGGTCGTAAGTTAGTAGCCAATCACAGAGGCCCGATTCCATCAGATTACATAACATCTATTTAAAACCTGGACTCCAGGTAAAACACTCTGTGTGTATTCATGTGTGTCCCAACACACACACACACACACACACACACACACACACACACACCGTAGATAGCTGGCAGATATCTGCATAACGTCCTCTGGGAATCTGATTGTACTGAAGCTTCCAACTGTTTCCTGGTCCAACGCTGTGTTCGAGACCGACTGCAGGGCGGGATGGGGGGGCGTGGACAGGGAGGGGGAAGGTCTGTGGACAGTCTGTAGACGATCAGTGGACATGGTGCATTCAGGTGCGTCCGGTTCTCTGTGTCGTCCTGCGTCTGCTTGTGTTTGTGTGTGAAAAGGTGACATTTCCGTGTGACGTCTTCCGTCCCCGCCGAGTGAGAAACTCACCTCCAGGTGAAGGACACAGCAGTTGGCCTCTGTCACACACACACACACACACACACGGGCACACGGCTGCATTCCACTGTTTCCCTCAGAATGGTTCCAGCTTCTTCTGTCTCTGCTCATTCTCAGCGCCCTCTGCTGGGCCAACAGGGAACTGATGATAAATTACACTTTCTTTGTAAAAAGCTTCATGTTAAAAAGTAACAAACGTGAATAAAATTGAACTGAATGTTTGAAACATAAAAACTACAACAAGCGAAACATTTGACTGTGAAATAATCGAGTGAAGGAGAAACTCTTCACCACAAAGCCACGAATGAGAAGAAGGTTCTTTGAGTGGAGACGTGATCATCAGTGCTCAGGACATCAGTACCAGTACCAGTGACAGTACCAGTACCTGTATTCGTACCAGTCCCAGTCCCAGTCCCAGTCCCACTGCGAATCTCAGCACCAGAACCAGGATCAGAACCACAACCAGCAGTGTTCCAGACCTGTCGTCGTCCCTCTGCGTCGGCCCTTCAGTCATCTCCAGCCCTGGGTGGGCGTTAACTTCCTGTCATGTGACCTACAGCGTGGTGGTGCGTGCGCCGCTGTTCTTGGCATCTCTGTGGCTCAGACTCAGCCGGCTGTCAGCCAGCGTGGGATCTCTCCTCCTGAAGGTTGACCTGGGCGGGGCCAAGCCGGTGAGCTCGTGTTGCTCGGCGAACAGGAGCCTCTCGTTCTCGTGACGGACCTTCAGCAGCTTGTTGATGCGTTTGCCGATGAGGTAGATCATCTCACAGATGCACATGAAGATGCAGAGTGCGCTGGAAACCACCATGAACAACATGAAGATCTTCTTCTCCGTCGGCCGGCTGATAAAGCAGTCAACGGTGTTGGGACACGGATCCAGAGAGCACTTGGACAACCTGAGCAGAGGAACACACACACACGCGCGTTTCAGCGTCTTTACTACAACGTTCCGTGCTAGAGCGGCCGGTGCGTTTACTTGGGCAGATTGTAGCCGTGGTAGATCCGGTACAGGATGTAGAGGAAGGACACGTCGAAGCCGGCTTTGAAGACCAGACTGAGCAGGTAGGTCCACCACAGACCCCCCCTCTTCTTACCGGGGTTGGTGTACAGGTGTGAGCCGTGGTGCAGCTCTACGTACTTCTTGTCCTTCCCCTCCCGGAACTTGACGTGGGCCATCACCATGAGCGACGGGCAGGTGACGAAGATGAGCTGCAGCGCCCACAGGCGGATGTGAGAGATGGGGAAGATGTGGTCGTAGCACACATTGGTGCAGCCGGGCTGGAGACAGGACACGGGTTTGAAACCGGAACCTACAAACACTCATGTTCTTGGAGTACCGTGATTACACGCTATCAGAAAACGTCTGTTGGTACCTGAAAGTTGAGAAGTTGCACTTCACATGCAAGTTCCTGTCATTACGGTAATGACAGTAACATGTCTGTTGTCAACTTCCAGGAACCGATGGACGTTTTCTCCTTCTAGCTCCGTCTTCACTCCAGGTAGAGGAACCAAGAGGCTCTTCTCAGCTTTCAGGAAGAGTTCCACATTTTCTGCGCAAACAGTCGTGTAATTACGGTACTCCAGTATGCTAGTGCCAGAGCCGGGGATACCGTGCAGACCAAACATTCTAGACAGGTTGACGTGAAGCTTCGTGCAGTGGTCCGGTTTGACAACGCACCAAACAGCACAACAATCAAAAACGATCTTCACATTAGCGTCCGAAGCGGCTGCTGCGACAAACATTTGTCAGCGTGTTTGTCGTGTCTGGAGATGTCATCATCACTTCACCTGGACTCTGAACCTTGGTCCGTTTCCTCTTTTGGTTTTACTTCACGTCTCTGCTGTGGTTTCACCTGAGTCTCGTCCTTCACTTTGGATACACCACATAAGCCCCGCCCACCAACACAGAACCTCAGGGTTGAGGCATGTTAGCAACAGATGTTAGCAACAGATGCTAGTTGTTGTATTAATGCTGTCTGCTATGTGTGACCTTTGACCCCAACCGTCTAGACGAGCTGTGATGTTTCAGTAAAGGAACAAACAAAACAAACGGGACCGTACCTGCCGGGTGTTACACACAAAGTCTTTGCTCTCGTCGCCCCAGACTCTCTGCGCCGCCACCACGAACACCAGGACCCGGAACACGAACACCATGGACAGCCAGATCCGTCCGAACGCCGTGGAGTATTTGTTGACGCCGCTCAGGAGACTCTCCAGACCGGACCAGTTCATCACGGCAGGACGGGCGCACACACACACGCACACACACACACACCTGCATCGGGACAGAGAGGACACATGGAGGGACAGAGAGGACAAACATCAACAATAAATTAGCAAATGTTCTTCTTCTTCTTCTCCTTTCAGCTTGTCCCTCTTCAGCGAATCATCGATTTCCATCTTTCCCTGTTCTCTGTATCCTCTACTCTGACTCCAACTACCTCCATGTCCTCCCTCACTGCATCTATAAACCTCCTCTTTGGCCTTCCTCTCTGTCTCCTACCTCCAACTCCATCTCTAACATTCTCCTACCAATGTATCCACTCCACTGTCCAAACCATCTCAATCTAGCCTCTCTAGCTTTTTCTCCTAACCTTCCTGTCTGTGTTGTCCCTCTGATGACCTCATTCCTAATCCTGTCCATCCTGGTCACTCCTAAAGAGAATCTCAGCATCTTTAACTCTGCCACCTCCAGCTCTGCCTCCTGTCTTCTGCCTATCACTAGTGTCTCTAAACCATACATCATAGCTGGTCTAACCACAGTCCTGTAAACCTTTCCCTTCACCTTAGCTGAAACTCTTCTATCACAAATCACTCCTGACACTTTTCTCCAGCTGTTCCACCCTGCCTGCACCCTATTCTTCACTGTGTGTGTGTATGTGTAAGATTTGATGGAGGACCTGGAACATCTGCAGACACACACACACACACACAAACACACACACACGCATGCACCTTCAGCCTGCCGTGGCTTGTACCAGCCGTCTGGGACGACCAGAAGTCGTTCACGTCAACAACCCATGTCTGTCTCAGACGGTTCGTCGGTTAGAGTGTGAGCTGCAGATGTTCCAGATGTTTCCAGTCAGACTATTGATCCTCTGTCATGTAAAATGTTCTCAAGTTTAAAAACACTCATTCAGTTTCAACTGCCAGAAAACGTCATGTTGACTTATCTTCTCCGAGCTGCTGACTCGTCAATCCACCGGTGGTCATAAGACTGAGGTCAAAGGTCGACCATCGCACTGTCATCACACACATCCAGCACAGCCAGACACACGTACAACGGGAAACGGTCTGAGAAACATTCCGTCAAAACGTTCCAGAGAAAGGCGAAGCCGCCAGCTCTTTATGCTCTGTGACGATCGATGAGTGTTTAGAAATAAGTGAAATATTTGGAACTAGGAGAAACACGAGCTGCTCAACAGTGACGAGACGAGAGGAACGGAGAACACATAGTGAGGTGACCTCTGGGATCCCTGTCAGGGTGTGTGTGTGTGTGTGTGTGTGTGTGTGTGTGTCAGATGAACAGTTACAAACGTTCCACCTCTGAGCTCCTGATCAACATCCTAATGAGAACTTCCCTTCAGGAGCAACAAGCTCTTGGTCGACGTATAAGATAGGGGGAGATGTTCCTACCTCACGTCAGAGCTCCAGAGCGTCGACAAACGTCAGCGAAGAACGGTTCAACGGTTGGAAAACAGCTCTGGTCTTTTTTCTCTCCGGCTCGTCGTCTCCTTCCTCTGCCCTCACTCCTCTGATCCTGTCGAACCAGATTCAGAGGCTGTGATGTCATCAGACACACGCACGCACACACACACACACACACACACACACACACACACACACACAAGTTCTGTCTTGTTAGTTGGTGAGAGACCAAACATTCTGTTGCAGTGTGTGTGTGTGTGTGTGTGTGTGTACGTGTGTAAAGAATGAGCCACACCCTCCACTTTACTCACACGCAGGCAATCTGACTTTGAATTAACATTTCATGCTTTTGTTTAGACTCAAAGTGAACCAGAATCAGTCCCAGGACCAGAACCAGAACAATAACCAGAACCAGAACAATAACCAGAACCAGTACCAGGACCAGAACCAGAACCAGAACCAGAACCAATGCCAGTACCAGGACCAGAACCAGAACCAGAACCAGAACCAGAACCAGAACCAGTACCAATGCCAGTACCAGGACCAGAACCAGAACCAGAACCAGAACCAGTAGCAGGACCAGAACCAGAACCAGAACCAGAACCAATACCAGTACCAGAACCAGAACCAGAACCAGAACCAGAACCAGAACCAGTACAGGACCAGAACCAGAACCAGAACCAGAACCAGAACCAGAACCAGAACCAGAACCAGAACCAGAACCAGAACCAGAACCAGAACCAGTAGCAGGACCAGAACCAGAACCAGAACCAGAACCAATGCCAGTACCAGGACCAGAACCAGAACCAGAACCAGTAGCAGGACCAGAACCAGAACCAGAACCAGAACCAGAACCAGAACCAGTACCAATGCCAGTACCAGAACCAGAACCAGAACCAGAACCAGAACCAGAACCAGAACCAGAACCAGAACCAGTAGCAGGACCAGAACCAGAACCAGAACCAGAACCAATGCCAGTACCAGAACCAGAACCAGAACCAGAACCAGAACTAGGACCAGGACCAGGACCAGCTGGTCGCCATGGTTGAGCGTAGGCCACATGACAACGGGGCCTGACTCGATTGGCTGGATATTAAATTGAGCCAGAGATCGATTGCTTCTCCCTGGTGGCATGGATTTTGCAAGACTGGATTTGTCGAGACGTTTTAATTTTTTCACACTGAATTTTATTAGGTCAGAGATAAAAAAAAACAAAAAAAAAACAGTGGTGGAAATTCGATGCGTTAAAATTCAGTCTGACTGAGTCACGGTAAAAAAAAAAAATCTGAAATTCAAATTCAAAGTATGATGACACATTTTTACTCCCACACACTCTCTGGGTTCCTCTGCACTCTGTCCATCCGGTGGCGCTGCTGCAGCGGTCGGTCGGTGAAACACCACCGAAGAAGAAGAGAGGGCCAGTCGGTTCAACATGTCTCCTGAGCAGACTGTCTCCTGAGCAGACCGCTTCCTGTCCGTAGACCCCGGGTCCTGTCCGTCCTCCGCGCCGCGTGAGTTCTCCTTTGACACTAACGTGTGTTGGCTGTGTGACCGGAGCTTCTCCCGGAGCTTCTCCCGGAGCTTCTCCCGGAGCTTCAGTCGGGAACTTACCCGGTTCCGAGGCCGAAGCGCGCGTTATTGTGGAACGGTTGTTGTTGTTGTTGTTGTTGTTGTTGTTGTTGTTGTTGTTGACGACCTGCCTCTCGGAGACCTTTTTGTCAGCTGCTCTCAGACGTTCGCCCGCAGAGGACACGGTCGTATCAGTCTTTGTTTCACAGGGGTCTGTACCATGAAGCCGGATTTTGGTTTTAGCGATATAAGTTCAGGGTTGATCCTGGATCTTCTGTACCATGAAGCCGGATTTCGTTTTATCCAGACCTGTCTCCATGGTAATTTACTCTGAAAAACTATCCTGCTCCGGAGCAGGATAACTGTCTGGATTGAATCTGATCCCGTGAAAAGAACCAGCCACTGGACAATCAGATGTCAGAAGAACAATGACCTGTCCATTCCTCCTCCAGGTGGTGAGGAGAGAGTTACGGCGTGAATGAATCATCCGGGAACAATCTGACCCGTTAAATCTCACAGAATGTTACTGATTCTCACACCCTGGACCACAGACAGTGTACATCACCCTGAGTTTCTTTGACACTGGTTGTTTCCTTTATTCAGTGGGAGATGAAACCGTCTGTCGGTGGTCCACCAAGTGACCTTTGACCTCACTGATTTAAAAGATGAGTTTGTTGGCTCCACGAGACACTTTCCATACATGTGGTTCTGTAAAGGAAATGTGAACAGTGTCATCTCCACACTTCATTCATGGTGTTTGAGGGTTCCCCCTCTTTTTTGACGAGGGAGATTTTTTTTTTGCACTTTGCCCCAGATTATTTCTAACACAGATCCATCAGGAAGATTTGATTCAGACTGTAGGTGCCAGGTAGCTTCCTTCTTTGTGTCACATATGGGAGGAGTCAGGTGGGGGGGGGTACTTGAGGTAAGTAGTAAAATCAGCTGTTGTATTGGCGGAATGTATGAATGAACTGGGGGGGGCTCATACTTTTTACTGACCGCTAGCTCGTTTGCTCACTCTCTTGCACTGTGTTTTAAGGGTTTTTTGTGGGATTCACTGTTTGGATTTTATCCTTAATAAATGAAAGTAAACAGCAGACATTGGAGGCTGTAGTTTTTATAGTTTAGTCCGTCTGTCAAACACCCTTTGTCCCCGTGCTCAGCCTCCTGACGACTCGTGGGTTTTCATAGTCTCCTAATACAGATGATCAACTTGGTATATTGATATGAATGAATTGAATTTCAACACTAAAGTTGAAAGCTGACGCTTTAGTGTTTTTATGTTTGTTCTTTTATCTGGGAAAAAAATAAATAATGTGATTTCGTGGGATTCACGGATGTTGTCGGTTCATTCATTCATTAATGAACAACGTACACATTTACACAGTCTGAGATGTGTTGCCAGCTGCTTTGTCGTCTTCTGGCAGCTTCCACGGTTTTTGTCTTTTCTACAATCTTTTACTTCTCCTCCTACTTTTCCAGCATTACCCTCTGCGGCCGGCGTGAGGCGCTCTGTCTCCCGTTCGTGCGCTCCTGATTGTGATTGGTCTGCTGCCTCGAACACACCTCTTATATGCGCACGTTCACGGGTCTTGATGAGACAAAGCTGGATTGAATTAGCGAGCCTGGATCAATGGAGTTGATCCAGGACTTATTAATCGAGCTTCGTGGTACAGGCCCCTGATCTGTCCTCTAGTTTTATTTTGAAACACTGCATCTAAATTACTTGTTGCTGTGGTGGTGTTTTCCTGACAGCAGCTGAACTCAATCTGAAGCTTCCTGTTCATTTGAGTTTAAAATTATCAGCTGATGTTATTAACCCGCTGATGGAACACATTCCTCACGTGTTTCCTTTCCTTGGCAGGTCAGCATCAAACCAGCGGGCCGTTGTCAGCCACTGACCCAGAGAAGCATCATCATCAATGGTGTGTTTACATCCCAGAGCTGTCACGTGTTCCTGTGTCCGCTCAATGACCCCACTCCTCGGCTCTCATCCCTGTAAGTTCTGCTTATGGCCCTCATGCCCCTGAACCAGGACTGCATGATAAGAGAACAACTGGCAATAGGTGATGAGTCCTATGATGAGTCCTACGATAAGTCTAATGATGAGTCCTATGATAAGTCCTACGATAAGTCTAATGATGAGTCCTATGATAAGTCCTACGATAAATCTAATGATGAGTCCTACGATGAGTCTAATGATGAGTCCTACGATGAGTCCTACGATGAGTCCTACGATAAGTCTAATGATGAGTCCTATGATAAGTCCTATGATAAGTCCTATGATAAGTCCTACGATGAGTCCTACGATAAGTCTAACGATGAGTCCTACGATAAGTCTAATGATGAGTCCTATGATGAGTCCTACGATGAGTCCTACGATGAGTCCTACGATGAGTCCTACGATGAGTCTAATAATGAGTCTAATGATGAGTCCTACGATAAGTCTAACGATGAGTCCTACGATAAGTCTAATGATGAGTCCTATGATAAGTCCTATGATAAGTCCTATGATAAGTCCTACGATGAGTCCTACGATGAGTCCTACGATAAGTCTAACGATGAGTCCTACGATAAGTCTAACGATGAGTCCTACGATAAGTCTAATGATGAGTCCTACGATAAGTCTAATAATGAGTCACACCTGACGGCGATAACAATAAGATGAAGTATGGTGCCCCCTCCCACGTCTGCCCCCCCCCCTTCTCAGGCTGCACCTGTATGGCGTTTGCGAGGCGTGGAGGGGAGTTCTGCCAAGCCCAGCACCTGCTGCTCATCGTGGACAAGTGAACAGGAAACTGTCCGGGCAAGAACGCTGCCGCTCGCACAGGTCAGTGGAGGAGCGAGCAGCCAGCTGTGTTTTCTGACCCAACAGTGGAATATTCTTATAGCACAACAGAAAGATCCAGCGTATGTCGGGCAAATATTCATTTGATCGGAAAAAACACCAAAGAGGAGGGAAGATTCTCAAAGATGTGATCATTGTCACACGTATTGTCTATGGTGTGAGGAGAAGTTTGTGGTTCATTATTTTTTCTCATTCATTTCTTCTCGACCGTCCGTCCTGACCGTTTCTTCTTCTGTGTCTGTCTGTCTCGCCGTCGTGTTTCGTTTAGTCCTCAGTGTCCTCTGTGTTTTTCTTGGTTTCCTTCCAGCGACTGTGACTGACGGTGAGCCGATCTTGTTGCTGCACTAACTACAGGCTGAACCTGTCCTGATGGTCTGTCCTCGCAGGTCCACACTGCCGTCTCGTCCAACCCGTATGAAGACAAGCCAACGTTGTGTCTGTCAGCGTCCTACACAGGCTCCGCCCCCTCACCTTCCATCCGCTGATCTTCACCGGTTGTCTCTGGATGTGCGAAACAGAACCCGTCAGGACAGACACGTCTTTGTGTCTCTGAGGTGTCTGACCACAGGCTGACTGTAGCCCCCCCCTTCCCCCCGATACCTGCTCTGTGACAGGTATTGATCAGATCACTGACAGTAGCTGATTGGACAACGTCCTCGCTGTGAACATGAACCGCCCAGCTCCGGTGGAGATCTCCTACGACTGCCTGCGCTTCCTGATCACTCACAACCCCACCAACGCCCAGCTGGGTCGCTTCATCGAGGTACGACCACAGTCTCCTCTGTCCTTCTCTTCTTCTTATCTGACGGATAAGCAGGAGATCAGGGAGGGGCAGGGAGAGTGGCACTGGGTTTGCAGCAGAGGTAAACTGTCGTTCTCGTCTGCTCACCGTTGCCTCTGATCACGTGTCTCCATGTGCAGGAACTGAAGGCGTACGGAATAAACACACTGGTGAGAGTCTGCACCGCCACCTATGACAAGACGCCTGTGGAGCAGGAGGGGATCCGTGTCCTGGTGAGTGACCAACAGACGCCTGACGTACCGACAGACGCCTGACGTACCGACAGACGCCTGACGTACCGACAGCAGCATTCATTTGCAGTAACAGTAGAGGGTGCTGATCACCTCATCTGTACAACTCTTCCGTTTCTTCCAGGATTGGCCCTTTGATGATGGCTCCGCCCCTCCAGAGCAGGTGGTGGACGATTGGCTGAGCCTGCTGCAGACAAAGTTTCGTGACGAACCCGGCAGCTGTGTGGCAGTTCACTGTGTGGCAGGACTGGGGAGGTTGGTCAGTCTGTGTGTGGTGGTCTACATATGATGGTCTACATGTGGTGGTCTTCATGTGGTGGTCTGTGTGTTGTGGTCTACATGTGGCGGCCTGTGTGTGGTGGTCTACATGTGGCGGTCTGTGTGTGGTGGTCTACATGTGGTGTCTGTGTGTGGTGGTCTACATGTGGTGGTCTGTGTGTTGTGGTCTACATGTGACGGTCTGTGTGTTGTGGTCTACATGTGACAGTCTGTGTGTGGTGTCTACTTGTGGTGGTCTACATGTGGCGGTCTGTGTCTGGTGGTCTACATGTGGCGGCCTGTGTGTGGTGGTCTACATGTGACAGTCT
>CAAKHB010001401.1:15281-35003 GCA_901007665.1 Aeoliscus strigatus
AATCATTCATTCACTTAATTTCCACTGCTGTCCTGGCCAGGTCCAGAAAAAGAGGTTTTGGATAGTTTGAGTGTGATAACTGCCAATCAGACACCACTATAGAAATTTACTAGCTAGGCAATCGCCATGAAGAATGAATGAGTGAATGATTTCTGACTCAGCATGGCATTCAAGGTCTAACTCCAATGCACAAATACTGAAACACACAACCATCCGAACATGTTTTTAACAAATGTGTGTATGTGGTGTTGCTATAGGTTCGTCGGCCGGATGCACATCTATAAAAACAATGAGGAGCCTGCAGTGAGGTGAGCCCAGTCATGCACAAACAACCATCTGCACTCACTTTAAGTTAGGGCAAAATCAAAACTCACTCACTTAAGCACTCAGTTGTTTCCCTTTGTATCAACAACAAATCGTTATTCTATTGATCCTTCAGCCACTCTTTCTAAAATAACTGTCACATTTATCATTGACTGCTTTGTTAAGGCCACAAAAACAAAAGCCTTCTCAAGAACAGTTTGACTGGTGTAATCCCACACTGCAGTGATACTGGGCATTGTCACTGCAGTTTAGGGTGAATGCCAGTTTGGCTGCCAGGTTTTACATTTACAGTACCGAGGAGTGCTTCACTGCTACTGTACGATTTAACTCTTAACCCTCTGTACTGATGTGACTGCGCAGATCATTGGGCCCTGAGAACCTTCTGCTGAAGGGGGCAACTTTAAAGAACACTCAAAAAATCTGTGGTGAGTCCAGTGGTTTTCATGTTATTGCTTAAATATTTGTTAAAACTAGCCTTTAAAAAGAACTGTCTGCTCCTTCGCTTCCACAAGGTGTTGCAGTTTACACCGGCATGGAGACAAAAATGGCTCTTAACTACCAGGGCAAGTCTCAGAAACGCTCTGCTGTGGAGAAGTAAGTTCAGAGGACAATATAAGCTTAAAATAAAGCAAGTGCCTGTCATAGTCATTGTTTGATGTTTTATTTTCAGGTCCATCAATGCCTTCCTTTTAGTTTACCTTTGCATTTTGGTGAGCAAGGCCCTAGTGTGCACTACGCTGAAGTATGTGTGGCAAAGCAAACCTGGGCAGGATGAGCCTTGGTACAATGAGAAAACCCAGAGAGAAAAGGACACCAATCTGGTGAGTACACATTTAATCAAATTTCCACTAATATGATTAAAAAAACAACACACAAATATAATGTCACTTTGTACAGCTTCTTGTTACTGTGTCGTCCACTGAGTATGATGATGAATGAGCATGTCCTTACTGAGCACCAGTATATTACACATAGAGACTTGGAGCCGAAAAAACGTCTGAGTTAATATGGAAAACACTAACCCTGTGGAGGGATAAAACATCTCAGGGCACTGCTCCATTCAGCATATTAAAGTGTCTTACCAGCCTGAGTGTCTTCTGATCCACACTTGTAAAACTCCTTTCAGCAAAATGGCAACAGCAGACCTATATTGTGACATTTCACAGGCTGTTACTCTTTTCTCCTAGCCCTCATTGCAATGTGAATATTTCTATACATTGTAACTGCCACCATGTCTTTATATTTATTTTTTAATTCTGGACAAATGACACAACGTTGAACACGATATCACTTATGTACACAAAGTGTCTTTGCTCTCCACCAGCTGAGATGATCTCATTTATGTAAAATGTGTGTTTTCTCAACAGTACTTAAAGATGTTCACTGACTTCCTGTCCTTCATGGTACTCTTCAACTTCATCATTCCGGTCTCCATGTATGTGACAGTTGAGATGCAAAAGTTTTTGGGATCCTTTTTCATCACCTGGGACAAGGATTTTTTTGACCCTGAAATCCAGGAGGGGGCGTTGGTCAACACTTCAGACCTCAATGAGGAACTGGGACAGGTCAGAATGAACTGCATAAATGTGTCATTAGGACACAGGTTTTTTCTGAATCTGTGTTTCCAGTGTGGTCCAGGCACGGAAATGACAGAAGTTTGTTTTCCAAAAATAAGTATGAAAAATGGTAAATTGTCCAAGAGATTTTATTTTTGCCTCAAGAAAGCAAACATTTTATTTGTTAATGTGTTATTTGTTCACCCATAGAGAAATAATATGTCCAGAACATGAAAAAAAGAGGTTAACATTAAACAAAATGCAGGTATGACATTGGCAGCTTTGGCATAATCCTGTCACTCAGACAAAGAAATTGGAAGAAATGACAAAACCTGAATTAAATAGGATTTAAAAAATAGTGTTGTTTATATAAATATCTAATCTAAGGTTACAGATTAGTGCAATACAACATGGATGTCTATCAATCGCAAACCTTATCCCTATATAGCTACTTAAAACATTAGCTAATAAGTACCTGCAATTGGCATAACATGGAATGTTATTTTGACTTATCTCCTCTTGTATGGCACTTAAAGCCAATGAAACACATGAAATTCATGAGTCACACCAGTCTGCCTGATGATAGCTACTGTAAAAAAGGATGGTTCCTGCACTGTTCATTAGTCTTATCTTACCATGGAACATTTTTTAAATGTGTTTTACAAATTTTATGGAACTACTTTTCTGCCTGTAGGTGGAGTATGTCTTTACAGACAAGACGGGTACCCTCACTCAGAATAACATGGAGTTCATAGAGTGCTGTATCGATGGATTCCAGTACAAGTACCAGGACACAAACTCAGAGTTGGATGGATTTTGTGTCACAGATGGGCCTGTGAGCAAACTCCAGCAAAAAGCTGGCAGGGTAGGTGTTGTGGTGCCTCTCCATCTGTTTTAAAATCAGACAAGCAAGAACATATGGCCATTAAATCGCTCGTTGCTCAGAAAGACCCTCAGCAGGTCAGCCTCATAAAATCTCCTTGACATGTTAACATATGCACTCAACATGGAGAGGGAGCAGAGTGGCTGTGTGCTCTTGACACAAGCACCTGATAACACTTGACACACTGTTGCACACAGATGCTGATAAGAGGTCAATTTAATTTAATGGCTGTAAGACCAGGGTTTAAACTCAACACAGTCACTGTAGTGGTTCTGTGTCACTGGCTGCAAATTAGATAATGGAAAAGTGTAGGTTATAGCAAGTATTTATGTAATTTAAGTGCTGTTTTGTTTCCTTTTTGATGTTATTAGGAGAGAGAAGAACTGTTTCTGCGGGCCCTTTGTCTGTGCCACACAGTCCAGGTGAAGGAGTCCACACAGCAGTCTCTGGGCCACGAGGATGGACTGACAGACCAAGTGGATGGCATAGGAGTGGATGGAGAGGTTCATTTAAATCAAGAGCAGAGAGGGTTTATAGCCTCCTCACCTGATGAGGTTGCTCTGGTCAAGGGTGCCATGAGGTAAAAGATGAAAATATAACGGCTGTGTGACTCAAGTTGGTCTAACCAGTTGATTCATTCAATCGGCTTCATTCGAATTAATTCAGTTTCTCACATGTGGTGGTTTGTCTCCACCTGCAGGTACGGCTTCACATTTTTGGGTCTTGAAAGTAAAACCATGAGAATTCTGAACAGGAACAATGACATTGAAATGTAAGACCATTAAAGATGTTTACATTTGTCTTTTTTAACTGTGCACATTTACATTTTAATCTTATTTTCATGTCATGAAACTTTTCAAGGTATGACCTGCTTCATGTGCTGAACTTTGACGCAGTGAGAAGACGAATGAGTGTAATTGTGAGATCCAAATCAGGTATGCCCGTGAATACTCAGGTCAGGTTTTTGCATCTTGTAGGATTTAGGGATGGCAGTCAGCCCTGTGACCATTCTCTGTCTGTCTCTCTCTGTTTGTCTGTGTGTATGTGTGTGTGTGTGTGTGTGTGTGTGTGTGTGTGTTAAGGCGATACATTACTCTTCTGTAAGGGAGCGGACTCCTCCATCTTCCCACGTGTCAGGCAGGAGGAGGTTGAAAGAATCCGTATGCATGTGGAGCGAAACGCTACAGTAAGTAATGAAATATACTTCACAAAACTCCTCATCGCTGTAATCACTTCCCAACCAATCGTTTTGTCTTTTCCTCTTGCTGCACCCTTTGCAGGAGGGGTACAGAACACTGTGTGTGGCCTACAAACTCCTCAGTAAAGAAGAATACGCCCAGGCAGATGCAGGACTGAGAGAAGCTCGACTGGCTCTGCAGGACAGAGAGGAGAAGCTCATGGCTGTTTACAACCAGGTGGAGACGGGCATGAGTCTAATAGGAGCTACGGCGGTAGAAGACAGGTGGGAAATCACACAAAGTATTGCGATTCTGTTCATTTTAATTTAATTTTAGTTTTAGTGTTTTTTTGATAATTTTAGTTTCCTGTTAATTGTGAATTTCTAATGTCATTTGGAAAGAATTAGCATAACGGCTATAAATTGTAGAGCAGATTGCACCTGTTCTGCTCTTTGTTAATTCAATGTTTATACCAGCTATAAACTGGAGCTACAGTTAAACATTTCCGAGAGCCTATAGACCTGGTAAATTGTCAGTGTTTTCCGCAAAAGACAGACTCTTAGATTTTAGATCAGACTGCCATCTAATGGAGGACATGAGACACTCTTCCAGAATTCATCTAACAGATATCAGTTTCTTTCCTCTTGCCTTTTTCCCCCTAAGGCTTCAAGAGGAGGCGGCAGAGACTATGGAGGCTCTGCAAGGGGCCGGCATTAATGTTTGGGTCTTAACGGGGGACAAGATGGAGACAGCAAAGTCTACCTGTTATGCATGTAGATTGTTCCAGAGGAACACAGAGCTGTTGGAATTAACGGTGCGCACTCTTGAAGATGGAGAGAGGAGGCGTGAGGAACGATTGCAGAAGCTCTTGATTGAATATCACAAAAAGGCTGTGAAGGATGCGCCACCTGTCAAGGCTTGCATCACCAGGTCGGTACCGAGACACACACACCTACAGCTGTTAGCTGTAGGATATTGGATACAATATGGAGCAGTTACGGCATCTTCTCTTTTGCGTCATCTCATGTTCTGCCATCTTCCACACCACATTGTGTTCCTACAACACTGACAGGTGAAACCAGATGAACCATTTGAGCATTTGTGTTTGTTAATTAGAGGCAGTGTCAGACAAAGTGTTGAATAAAAGCCCAGCATTTTCTGTCTTCTCTTTCTGGGGTGTTGTGGGATCTCAGTGGAGCGGGATCAAATCTGTACTGAGCCTAGAGCTATATCGAGCACAGCTGTGCTGCTGTGAGTGAAGAAGTGGAGTGAACAGACTGTTCGCGAGCGTTACCTGCTCAACCTGTACAGTTTCTGATGGTTTGCTTTTCTATTACCATCATCAAAATAACATGAGCAAATCAAGGATTAATCCAGTTTTCGTTTCTTTTTTTTGTAGAAGCTGGTCTTCAGCCAACCAGGATTATGGTTTTATAATTGATGGAGCCTCTCTGTCAATGGTGCTCAACCCCTCCAATGACTCCAACTCCAGTTTCAACAAGGACCTGTTCCTGCAGATTTGTCAGAACTGCACAGCTGTGCTCTGCTGTCGAATGGCTCCTTTACAGAAGGCACAGGTCTGTGGAAACATCCTTTCACCACTCCATTCTACTCACTGTAAGACTTATTAATAGCTTCCCACTATCTTGTTCTGTCTTCAGATAGTAAAGCTGGTGAAAAATTCTAAAGGCAGTCCAATCACCCTCTCCATTGGAGATGGCGCCAATGATGTCAGCATGATTTTGGAAGCTCATGTTGGCATTGGTAAGACTTCCTGTTTCTGGTGACCTATAGATCCAGTTAGGGCGGACATTTTGTAAATAATCTATTCTTGGTATTTTAGGTATCAAGGGTAAAGAGGGTCGACAGGCAGTGAGGAACAGTGATTATGCCATCCCAAAACTCAAGCACCTCAAGAAACTTTTGTTGGCACATGGCCATCTCTACTATGTTCGCATTGCTCATCTGGTCCAATATTTCTTTTACAAGGTAGGATGAGGAAATACTTTGACACTTTGAGCCTGTTGACGGGAGGACTGGACTGTTGAATGAATGATTTCATTGGCTGATATCGATTCGTTGGTTGTGCCATCAGTGTGAGCTTGTTCTCCTTTTGCCGACAGAATCTCTGCTTCATCTTACCTCAGTTTTTGTACCAGTTCTTCTGTGGGTATTCACAGCAAGTGAGTATGTCCGCAGATGTTTAAAGATGTTTAAATCAGCAAACAAACGCTGTAATATTTCTTGTCCCCCATCAATGTTGGACTCTCCCCCCTACTTTGGCCTTCCCTTGCAGTCCCTGGGATGTCTTAACTCAGATTTGTTTATTTGTTATCTTTAGACATACATTTATCACCTTCACCACTACTGTTTGCTGTGGGTAGAACAGAGTTTTGGTGTAGTGTATTAGTGGGATTACCATGGTGATACTGTACCACATACAGTATTGAGCATACATTTGTATTTAAGTGTACTGATGAATTATTCTGGTTCATGACTTCATGACATCAGTAGGTTGCCTAGTTTTGAAACATGAGGGTGAATTTTCCCACCATCATTTCATCTGACCCTCACTTGCGTCTTTCATAAGTACATGAAAGATGTATATAAGCTTGCTTATATGATGTACTATACCTGCAGGTGTGTGTATGTGTGAGTCTTGTCCTCTCCATGATATTAACCCCTGGTTGCCCCATTCCTTGCCTACCCCTGTCCCTTCACTCCCTCCTCCTGCGGCCGTCCTCCCCAGCCCCTGTATGATGCAGCCTATCTGACGATGTACAACATCTGCTTCACCTCTATGCCCATCCTGGCTTACAGCCTCTTGGAGCAGCACATCTGCATTGAGGTTCTGCTGGACAATGCTACCCTCTACAGGTAAAGCTGGGGACCTTCTCAGATCTGCACATGCCCATCGCATGGTTTCTGTTTTTTTTTAATGTTGCCAGAGAGGCTTTAAATAGTGGGAGGCTTACTTTTCACAACTATTTTAGACAGATTGCCAAGAATGCCATGTTGCGACGGGGCCCCTTCCTCTACTGGACCTTCCTGGGAGTCTTCCATGGCTTGCTCTTCTTCTTTGGTGTTCGATTCTTGTTTGGTAACCCAGCACTGCAGGATAATGGCCAGGTTTGTTGTCTGATCAAGTCCATCTGCTGTGTTATCGTGATATTACAACTTGCTGTTCATCTGTGAGATTGTTTTCCATCGTTTTGTCTAGGTTTTTGGAAACTGGTCATATGGAACCATTGTCTTCACCATCCTTGTGTTCACTGTGACACTCAAGGTAAACTGCTGCCATGTTCTCAGATTTTATCAAGGGGTGTGTTATGACCAGCTGCTTTACAGGATGAGATTTATTACAGAACGTTAATTGTGTTGTTCGTATGTTGCTGTGAATTGTGCACTAGCTTGCTCTGGACACAAGACACTGGACGTGGATCAACCACTTTGTAATCTGGGGCTCCCTGGCTTTCTACGTGTTTTTCAGCTTCTTCTGGGGAGGAATAATATGGTTAGTACACAGATCATTGTATTATGATCTATACAGACATGGAAGTTCACCTTTCACCTGCTCTATTCGCCCCCCCCCTCCCCCTTAGTTCTTCCACCCAGTTTAAACTGAAGTATGCCCTCCTTTCCTCCAGGCCTTTCCTCAGGCAGCAGCGTTTGTATTTTGTGTTCGCCAACATGCTGAGTTCAGTGTCAGCCTGGCTGGTCATCATCCTCCTCATCCTACTCAGCCTACTGCCAGAGATCCTTCTCGCGGTGCTCCGCAAGCCTCATGGCCCCCATGCTCGACAGGTAGAAGACACACACACACACACACTCTTGCGCACATTTTTTTTTCTGCTCTCTTCTTTTTCAGTTGCTGTGATTTATCTCCTCAAACTGAACATTGTTTTATTGGGACATGTATCGGTGTATATGTTACATAAGAGATTCAAATATGTTTGGACATGCAGCCTACCAAGGCAGACACCTCCTCCATGTGTTTGAGCATATCTGGATGTTGACAATGACAGAAATAATTGTAGTAGTTCTCCAGCACATGATTGCAAACATACCCCTCTGACCCCGATCACACCCTGCTACCTACAATGACATGAGCTGCTGTGCAGTTTTATGTGATGGGTGTCACGGTTAATGTCATTTTAAAAAAATGTGTGATTGTGTCATTAAGAATATTTCCTTATATTCCATATGCAGCATTTTCTGCCTTGTGCAAATGTAACCAGACCCGTATTTGAAATTCATCTTTGTTCATGAATGTGAACTTGACTATAACCTATAATATATATCCTTTTGACTAATGTTCCATTCCCCATAGTCTTTCTCTTATACTTTTCCTGATTCTTCCTACTCTTTCTCACTGCCTTCTTTGTTCTCTCTTCCTGTCTGAACCTGCCTCCCTAAAGATGAAACATCGCCTTCCTTCCTCTGGGACTTCTACTATCTTCATGTTGTCGCAGACCGCTAGCAGTCACAGCTTCTCATGGAGTGACTGAGGTCTCTCTTTCTTCCGTCAGCACTCCTCCTCTTGCCAGTCTTGCGTGTTTCCTTGCCGTTGTTCACGTCCTCTCCCACTGTTCCCTCCATTCTTGTCCTCCCAGTGACTCACTTTTTCACTGTCAATGTTAAACGTTCCTCTTGATTGAATAGATGATTTCATGGTCACTGATAGTTATTACCTTAGACAACATGCTATCCTTGGGAGGTTACACATTCACACCTTGTCTTGAGTGCTGCCTTTGAGGACTGTTGGTCAGTGGGCAGCCAGTGCGGAGCTGTTTGTCCCTGCCGTGCAGTCCGTCTGCCATGTGTCTGTCCAGTTGTGTCAGTCAATGTCTCCTCTCAGCTGCCTGTGCTGCTCCAATGCCTGCTACCTCAGCATGTCTGGTCGGGTGAATGCAGCACGTCCAAGCATCCAAATCTGCATGAGGCTCAAGCTGGAAAACTCATGGACCACAGCTCCTCACGGCCACTGCGTTTTGTGTGTGTATGTGTGTCTTACCTGCTGCGTGAGGAGGCCACTCGGCTTGCAGTTCTCGAAACAACAGATCTGCTATGTTGAGCTTTCTGTGAAGAAAGTTGTCAAGGATAGTCTAGGATCAGGTATTCCTACTGTAAAGATAAAGGTGTTAAAACACTCCTGGCTGATGCTCCTTGTCCTTCTGTCTCCCATTAGTTGTTCATGTCTGTTCATGCAAATGTGTGTTAGTGTGTGTAAGCGTGAGCTGAAAGGCTTGAGTCAATCAAAGTGTGTAGGCAGTGTGTTTGTGTTTGTCAGCTTAGTTACTTCTTTGGTGTCTCTTGCCTCAACCTTCTAGAAGAAGCCGGTTCAGTCGAGTGTCGGGGGCCACCAGTCTCCTCGGTCTTCAGCCAGGCCCCTGCTCATGAGAACCTTTTCAGATGAATCCAATACTGTCGTTTAAACAGGTACCAGCCCACCCTCAGGCCATTTAAGCCAATCTGTCTCCCTGTGCCAACGTCTTAAGCAGTTCTGGGCACTAACTCCTAGTTTAACAAGCGAGTGAAAAACATGAGGGCATAGAGACAAATCCAACCAAATAGTGTGTTTCTGTGTGTTGTGTAAGCTGATATTGGCTGGCTGAAGAGACGCACTTTCAAATTGGCGCATTGAATTAACTTGCAGAATGTCTTTGTCTCCAGTAAGCAAATTGTAGCTGTTTTTGTACGTTCACGTGCTCCTTTCAGCCTCCCTTTGGATGCCTGTCTCATTTGACCGTCTGCATGTGCTTTTAAAATGTTATTTTGCAAGGGTGACGTTGGCTGCTTCCTTTGGTTTACTTTCCTTTCAGTGTGTAACAGCAAACCCGGGCTGTAGTCACGATTTCCCCTTTGTGACATGTGTGCACTGATTGTCGGGCACTGGTCGGGTCATTTTGTCCTGTGTGCATGTCCAAACTTGTGTTGTTGCTCGCATCTGCTCACATTGCTGGCAAGTAATGAATTGGATTTGTGTGCGCTCAGCTGATTAATGCTTTTTACAGTCAGTCAGTGCTGCATTACATCCAACAAGAAAATACATGAAAATACAGCCTGTTTGTTTGTTTTTAAAAGAATTTCTCTTAGTTTTATGCCGTCTGAAAGAGCAAAACCAATCACACACCTGTTTTGCGTTACAAGAAAATATTTAGATGTATATATTGACTGGTATTTAAATTGAAATATTGCAGTGAACTCTTCCCATTAGGATGAGATAACAGAGTAGCTAAGTCGTATAATGTATCAATTTACTTCAAAATTAAACAGTTTATATATTCTTTACTCCTCTAATTGTTGGAACATGGAACAGTCTTGTCTCAGCAGCAGGGTATCTAACAACACAGCTGCCCGAGGCTTTTGTTCCACATACTAAATGTCCTTCTAAAGGCATGTTGCAATCTTGGGTTTAAAAATGCAAAAATATGCATGATGAAGTTCTTCAAAGAGCTGCAGATTTCTCTGTTTGAAGAATGCTCCACAGTCCTTCACTGCCCTTTGTCTCTCATTGCTGATTCTCTGGCAGCGTTGTCATTTTTTGTTCAACTCCTGTAGGTAGGTCCATCACCTCTGACCAGGGTCATCTAAAGCCCAATGCAGACAGGATTAGTTTTACCTCGGCACCTGGGTGTTGGTAATGGAAATCAAGGTCAATTTGCACAGGATAAGAAATATCAGTACAACTACTTGAAAATCCTCAAAAAAACACTTTTAAACAGGATTCGACAAAATACCGTCTCATATTTACTGCAGGTCTGTTTGTATCTTAGTATCACCTGAGGTAATGTTCCAGGACCCTTTCACAGTACATAATCTTTACTGACGTGACACATTAGAACAGGACTAATATCTGGTCATCATTACTTTACCCCACAAACCTGAACTAACCCGGTCCGAAGAGGGCTTTAGTCTGATGCTTGTCAAAGGTTTGTTCTGCATCACCTCCTTAACCTGCCTTTCTATTCTCCCACTAGCTGTCAGAGGATGACCCCAACAAACATCCAGGTAAACAATAATAGCAATAACAAATGTTCCGCTCCTGCTGACTGCTGACTAAAAGATAAACACACTTGGATGGAATCAACGTTGTTCGCTTTATTAATTTCTGTTTCTCTGGTGGAGGGAGAGAATCTCTCAGTGGTGGCATGTGACCGGTCGCAGCTTATTCTGTGCTGATTTGTGTTCGCTGCACTTTGTCTCATCTTCTTTCTTCATGTGCAGGAGCATCTTTTTTAACCCCCCTAAAGTAAAGCTCGTCCACCTGTGTTTGCTTTCAGATTGCAGCAGTCACACCACTATCATACAAGCATCTGAAGGAACATGACTGAAAGGCAGCGAGGATGACTGCGGCACCGATCGGACCTGAGTGCCCCACATGCCTGATGGCACCCACAGAGGCTAACGGGATGACAGGGGACTCTGCTCCCTCCCCCACACCCCACCTTCGCATGCCTGCAGCGCAGCGCACTGCTTATGTTTTATTTTACAAATATCTACTCAGAAGACAGGCATGAGGATCGGCTCTTTTACGTCCAGATGAATGAGTACACGGCTGCCTTGTCGGAGGCTCCTAACTGCTGTGTTTTAACAAGCAGTTGTAATATCCACTCCAAGAATGGTTCACCTGCATGACAGAAGGCTCCAAGAACTTTTCACATCACTGTTTAGTCAGCAAAATCACATGAAAAGCCATTCTAAACATTTATACATTTAAAGGTCATTCTACTTTGCTCTTTATGCACTTTTTTTCTACAGTTTTTCTTTAAATAGTTATCAAGATATTACCTTAATCCACATGTTCAAATTATCCGGACCGAGACTGTTAGTCACCAGTTGGTTATGTGTGTATTTATTTTAAGGAGTTATATTGACGCCATATCACATCTCGATCCAAAAACGTGTGCGTGTGTGTGGAAGAAAATAGAGAGACGTAAGGATATTCTGGCGGTGCTTGGAGCATGTCCTAAATATTCTATCCTCAGCAATAATTTAAGAGTACAGTTGACGAGAAAACTAATATATGTGCTATACTGTATAAAGTTTAAGAAAATACGAGTCTGCTCAAAGCCAAAAAAAATGACGTCTGAAACGCGTAATGTGTCCTCTGTGTGCAACCGTTATGGATAAGAAAAGCCAGGTGTGTGTGTGTGTGTGTGTGTGATGAAAACCAGGATTACTTGAACCTCGATGTAATACGGTTAGACAATTCCTGCACTACTACTCAGACTGATATGTTCTCTACATAGATGGCCACTAAGGCACATGAACATACAGCTGCGTGCACACATGCATATACATAGACGAGAATTAGTTGCACACAGTATCCACACACAATGCACTAAAGCCTAAAAGAGGTATTTATGTTCATTATACATGACCTAGTTTGTAGTTTGTGTCGGGCCAGCAGGCGTCGGAGTGAGAGGAAACTCCAGACCAGTCAGTAGAGTTGATGCCACTGTGGAACTCGGTCACATCCCATCTGTTTCCAGGTCAAATGTGCGGACCGACCGGGTGAGAGAGTGAACTGTTCGGCCTGTTGTCCCTCATGTTTGAGTCGTGTGTAGTGCTTCATACATTCCATTTACAAATGCAGTGATTTCACACTTTAAGATTGTTTTTTTTTTTTAGATTTCCACACACATTCGGCTTGTCATATTTATTGCTATTGTGTCATTTTATTCACAAATATATTTTTATTCTTTTTTTTTTTTCTAAATCTTGAAGAGTGGTCAGTCTGGTGCCAGTTGAGTTTGCTCGCTTTATTACTCCGACCATGATGTGACTGTGCCAGTCACATTCATAGAAGGCTTGGGCGGTATCAATGTTTGAAAGGACCTTCCTATCTTCCTGAAGTATCACCGGGTTTAGAAAAAGAAGTTGATCTACTGAGGTATTTTTTTTATACACACCACTTTAGTGGTGTGAATAAACATGTCCACTTCGTCACTCACCATTCTTGAGGCATTCCCGTCCACAGTTTGGAGGCTCACTTGTCATTTTTACTCGTACTGTAGCTTCTTACCGCCGTCTGTCTCCTTCCCAGATAGAGACTGACCTCTGGTGGTGTGTGCCATGTACTACAGTACATCATCTCAGCTGAGTACTTTTGACATTTACTTTTGGCTTTCTTCACACCCTAGTAAACTGTAAAACTTGGAGACCGCTCAAGCCTCATTATAGTCTTTGTCATATGTACAAAGACAGGCAGCCCCCTCTTTCCTCTGCCGGGGATCAGTTCGCTGATTAATGCTTAGAAAACTGCTTTGTCTGTTAATTTTCTCAGGATTTGACCCTCCCTCACTGTAGTTTCACGTATCAGTAACCATTTAGAGGACAAAGAGTGCACAGTGGCATTTGAAAAGATCAGTTTTAATATTGATTTGCCCTTAACAAACTGAAAAATGTTAATACCCTTCAGCATCATTTTCTACTTAATGGTCTGATTTCTGATGATGGGAAACTGGTAATGTTACCGTCAGACTGCGCTGTGCCATATATGTGTTAGAGGACACAGAAAGGGGCTGCCTGCTTTGTTAACAACAGAGATGCTATTTTCAGAGCTTCGAAATATTCAGAATCTTAACATTTTGCCTGTCTAAGTAAAAAAAAAAAATATATATATATATATATCGATATATGTCGTATATATATATATATATAAGAACGGATTGTATTTTTAATGCAACCTTTTTCCAGCCACTTTTTTAAGAAAATCCCATTGAAAAAAAATATATATATATATCAGAGGTTCTGCGACCTGCAGCGAGGACACCCAACCACCTCCTGCCCTTTGGGTCTCCAGCCTCCGCACTCCAAAAGCTGAATGTACCTATTTGAAACTATTATATTGAAATCCTGAAGATTTTCTGTAATAAAGCATTGTTTTGAAGATAAATCAGTTGTTTTGCGCTTTGTTCGAAAGATTTGTCAGTATGTCTGACAGCTGTGTGTGTGTGTGTGAGTGTGTATTTGAACCAAGCAGATGCTGTGCAGAAATGTGATGGCTGAGAGGCTAAGCTGGATCAGCTGAGTGGCTACGAATCAGGGTGGAATACTACTGCTCTCCCACTGCTCGATGTGTAGCCTAAGAACACAAGCACTGTGAGGAGGTCTGCAGCCGTCTGAACATGACTCTCCGCTCTGCTTCTGAGTGCTGATCCATTCCGTTGTAGGTTGAGCAGTGGGGCGTTGAGTTGAGGAAGGCTCTGTGCGCCACTTTGGACACAAAGACGCCCTTTCATTTTCTTTGTCAATGTGATTGTTGTGTATTATATGCTGAGGGTGCATTTGATTTGCCGTTTTACAACAGATCTATTTTCTACTGTGAGAGTGTATTCGCATAAATGTGCTATTATAGAAAAGCTGGAGAAAGGGAACGCAGCAGCCAGACAGCCTGTCGTTGTACAAAGAGCCTTATTTTGAAGCCATAGAAGCTGAGCGTGAATTAGTGTGAAGTCAGAGGGGAAAGTTGGGAGGTGTCTGGCAGTGTGTCAGGAGAAGACTCATGCTGTGCTCGGTGCAGAGCTGACGCACTGGAGCTCATAAAGAGAGAGGGGGGGGAGGAGCATTAGAGAGTCAGACAGCAGTGGCCAGATGGAGCTGTGTTTGTTTTGAGGTAACTGCTGCTGCTGATGATGTTGTGAGTGTAGCAGGGTACGAACGACATCACACCCAATCTGGCCATCAACAGGACAACAGTAGATGTAGATGTGCTGCTCTGTGTGGAGTCATTTAATGCAGCTCAAGGTCAGGAAGCTCCCGCAGCAGCCTCATCTGGTTTTCAGCAGGGGCAGGTAGGTGCTATGGAGGACTGTAGGACTCTGAGGAGGCCTGGATTGCTGTCAGTACCTCCCACTGCAGGGATGGTTCTCTGAGCACGATCCTGTGTCAAAGCTCAAGAGAATGGGCCCGGCCTCGCTGCAGGAGGAACGAGAGCCAAAGAAAGAGTCAGAGGAGGAGATGGAGAGCTACCACTGCCTTCTGCAGGCCAGCTCCCAGCTGGAGAGCACAGTGCAGCGTGAGTACAAACCCCATCCTCACTCCACCACTGGGACTCCATCTGAAGTCACTGACAGCCAGTGCAGCAAACTGACGAGCTTTTAGATGAACTCACTGTTCATTTACAACTTATACAACTCTCAGAGTAGCTTTAAAACTGCACCTTATTTCTTTAGTATTACTCTTGTTCCACTTTCTGCAGCTTTGCTCCAACACTTAGCCATTGTAGGGATTATCACAGCTATTTTAAGCCCTTGCAGATGGATGAATATTTGCTCTTCATAATAATTTGCCGCCTGAATGTCTCTCTTGTGCGTTTTGTCAAGAATTGATCATGTGTGTACAGTGTAGTGGTGGTGTTTAGTACATGTTTGGGAATGTAATCAACGTGATTTTACAAATAGATAAGTCATGAAAACTCTCAGTTGCTAATTTGAGTGTATAAGACAATGCACAGAAATAGCCCTGATGTGACTTCCTCCAGAGGCTAATGTGATTACTTTTGATCTTGGAAAGCTTGAGTCAGTGTTTAATTGATGGGTCTTTGCCTTTAACCTCTCTCGTGGGTTCATTGTACCTGTGCTGGCGTGTAACAGAGCCACAGTGTGTTTCTATTTATACGAGGAGAAGCTCCCCCCCTCCCTTCCTACTGTCTGTGAAACGTGAGCTTTGCATTCTGGGCTCGTTCTGAGCTGCTGACAGTGAAGGCAGCAGTAGGAAACCTTAACCACGTATTGATAATTCACTACTGGGCCCTCCAACGCAGCCAGAAGAATATAATTGTTCACTCCTGTTCCAACATGTATGTGAGTCTGCTCGGCCGTTCAAAGAATGCGAGGATTTCAAGAGCTCAGCAAAGCCGAGCTGTGGTGTGTGTGTGTGTGTGTGTGTGTGTGTTCTTAGAGCACGAGCAGGACAGAAACACACGTGAAGGTGGAAGAAAACGTGGAAACCTGCGCTCTGGATTACCAGCTGTCACGCCTCAATGATTTCATGACGCACACCACTTCTATCAGAACGTCAACTGAACTCACCTGTCGTTATGTCAGCACACAGACGCATTCGTGTGGAACAAGTGGAATCTTGTAAAAAGTCTCCTCCGATGTGAACCCTTCTTTATTGCCTTCCTAAATGCAGCTCGCCCTGATGGTTTAAAGAACCAGACTCTGCTTCTTCAAACCATCAGGGCGCACTGCATTTAAAACCTGTTTAATGGGAGCTCTTCCTCTGCTGTCTGCTGACTGTCGGGTGCTAAAAACTTCAAATTGTCTTCAAAATAGTCTGGATTTGTTTTTCCTACCCTGTCCTGTCCGACAGTCTGCACATTCGGTATGGGAGATTGGAGCCCTTGGTGACCTACAGTTTTACTTTGTGGAGAAGGAGCTGCTGACATTCTTTGGCTGTGAAGGCTCCTCCAAGTTATGAATCGTCATTATATCTTATTGCATTCAGCACAGGGGGGGTTTCTGTCACAGATCTCTCAGTTGGTGCTACAGCTTCTTATAAGTGCGGCCACTGAGGAGCGTGTCCGACACGTCGACGCCACACGAGGCTGCGAACGGTCTCTGATCTAAAGCAATTTCTTTTCCTTGTATCCCAGCTGATGTAACACAGAATTGTTGTTTTAATATTTCCTATCAGAGAGCAGCCACCCACCATTCTAATCCCCTGACATTGAAAGCTTTGTCTGGCGTAATATCTCATGACCTAAAAGCAGCGAGAGGCTGGTTCTCTGTGCACTGCCAACATGTTTGTATGAACCAGGGGATTTCTCGCTCTGCTTTTTGGTTCACTAGAAAAATCTGTCTTCACTTTCAACAATTCACAGTTTCAGTATGAGAAAGCTGCGACCGGTTTCCACTGACATTTAAACTTGTTAGTTTCATCGCTTTCATACACATCTTTTGTTCCACTCAACATCACATGTTCTTCAATAAAAGGACAAATATATGAAGGACGGGGCGTGTGTGTGTGTGTGTGTGTGGTGGGGGTGTAGTAATGCTGTTTATTTCATGTGCAGTGACATCTGTGGCGATGATTAGAAGTGTTTGGTCAACAGAGATAAACTCTGCAGCAGCACCAGCTTAGGTCTGGAGCTGTGTGGCTGCCAGCAAATCTGTTTCCATTCACACGAGCAAACATTACTCTCTTCTTTGACTTTGACATGTGTGCCCACACCAACACACACACACACACACACACACACATACACACACTAGCCGTCATGTGACCTGGACAGACTGACTGAGCTCAAAGAGGATGTGTCCTGAATATAAGATAATAAAATCTAAAACATCAGAGGCACTAAAACCTTGCTGCTTGTTGAAGCCTCTTTTGTTTGCTCTCGTAAACCTCCAGGTATGCTTGATGGAGTTAAAGCTTATTTGGCTGTGGATGAAACACTGGTTAGAGGAGGGTGAATGTTTATTTAACACAGAGTCGGCAGCTGCTTTCCTTTGGCTAAATACGCTAAGGTGTGTGTGTGTCTCTGTGTTGGGTTTAACATGTTAGGGTGTATGTACGACCAGCGGACCACTGTTCCATTACATCAATCGTTTGTCATCTACCAGGTCTGACAGCGCAGGTCAAACATGGTTATCGAAGTTCCGGAGTGTGGCGGTAACTTTACCCCGTCTGTGTGGACAGTGCGGTCCTGCCCGAGCCAGCCCGGCTTGGCTCAGCTCGTCTCTGTTACACATCAAATATTGAGCAGATACTAGTGGAGCTCATTAATCTCTCTCTGAGAAACCTGGAGGACACTGCGACTGCTTTCAGCGTGTGGAAATGAACACGTCTGCCTGACGCAGTCCTGTGTCTACATGATCTCTGGACAAATCACCCGACAGCAGCAGACCTGGAAGTTGGTACTGACCAAGTTAGTATCTCTGCATACAAATAGTGACTATTTAGTCACAGCTATACATCTCTTGGATTCACGTCCTGTTGTTCTCATAAGCCAGTTGCTGTGGTTAGTGCTGATCACACAATTAATGCTGCACATCATCACACAGTCTATATGTCTGATTCCTGGTGCATCAACGGACAAACATAATCCTCTTTAAACCTGCACCGACTGCTCTGGAGGGATATTAGCCAGCCATATGAGCACTAGAAGAAGTTAATGCTCCAACAGTCTCGGTTCAGATGGCGTGCGATAAATGAGCTAATGCATTTGAATGATCTAATTGTCTCCTGGCAGATGCAGGGATTAGTCTGGCCCAGCATTTACAGCAGCCGCGTGCTCAGTAGAGGAAGGAGTTAAATCACCTCACTGCGTCTGTATTTTTGGAATCAAACGGCTAAATCTGCTTTTGTTTGAGTCTCTGTCTTTCATGTGATCGCTTTCATACGACGCTCAGCCACACAAGGGGGTGGAAACGCTTTTACAGCCTCAGCTCGCTGCTCACTCTCACAGTTTCGTGTAGATACTCTACATGTGGTGATTGACTGTATAAAAAACTGCAACCTTCATGTTCTTCCAGAGGTGACTGTCCCCGTGAGCATGAAGGAGGTCGGAGGCTACATAGAGAAACAGGTGGCGTATCTGTCCGGTGAGTTCTACAAGCGCTTGTCACATGATCTGCATGTCCTCATGTCACCTGAAATCAGCTGGAACGAAACCATAAAGCCTTTGGCAGACTGCTTGTGTTTCTCCCCCCAAGGTGGCCGCGGAGAAGACTCCAGTGTCATCATCACCCTCCCAGAATGCTCAGCTTTCAGTGACATTCCAGAGGAGGCTTTAACCAAAGTCTTTACGTACCTCACCCTCATCCCTCGGTGCGTCCTACGCTCCTTCCCTCCTCCTGCAGTGCACCAAAATCAGCTGTAGTCTGATCACAACAGACCTCTGAGGAGGCACAAGTCACAAGTCACCGACATGCCATTTTGGTGGATGGTAGCTGATAAACTGACAAACGTTTCAAATGACATACATATGTTTGAATTGTTATATTTTTACAGTCATATTTAACCTCTCAAGACCCCGTGGACATTGTATTTCAGCACCATGACTTTTTTTGTAAAGCCTCTGAATTAAAACAAAAACTATATGCAGTTAATGTATTATTATTATTAAGTTATAATCTGCTCTTTTAAGGTCCTGTATGAATATATTGTATTTGAATTTTGTTATTGGTATTATGTGTGCGTGTCTTTTTTAATCTCCACACCTGGGGAAATGACAATAAAGCGAGTCCTGAATAAAGACTGATATTAACTGGTGTTAGTCGCCTTCTTTGTCACTTCCACGTTATAACATGTATGTTTTTGTTTGCAGGAAGAGGCAACCAGGAGTGAAGTTCATCATCATTTTAGACAGAAGACTGGATACATGGGCGTCAATCAAAACGGCACTTGCCAGAATAGCAGTGAGTGTTTTCATGTGATGAGGATCAGTCGGAGAGAGCCTCCGAATGCATGAGTAAGCAGAAATGTGGGATTGGGAGGACGAGGACGAGGATGAGGGAGGGGGGCTGCGTTCTGAGAGGCTGCAGGCGGCAGCAGCAGCAGCAGCAGCAGCAGCCTTCTCCTCCTCCAGCCTGGCACCCAACCGACGGAGCTGTCACACCGCAGAAATGGACTGGAACACCGCGGCTGACAGCTTTTCCCGGCGGGAGATGCCGAAGATCCGGAGGGGTCCGGTAACTAGAAGCTGCTCCTCGCTTTGATTGATCGTAGCCAACAAGAGTTGGGCTGAAGTTTTGGTTCGGAGGAGGATGAATGCTGCAGCGGCTGGCGAGAGGAGAAGCACTGCGGTCCTCTTCTGCTTAGTCATGCA
>CAAKHB010001401.1:39134-58244 GCA_901007665.1 Aeoliscus strigatus
ATCCCGCTCCTGCTGCATCTTTCCTTCAGGCACCATGGTTGAATTAACACATCATAGGGTACCGCAGAGGAGCCCGAAGGTGCTGCTGACTGGGATTCGGGGTTAGTGGGCCACCTTCACAAACAAGCTGGAACAAGGGCAGGGGGTGGTATCTGTCTGCTGGGACACACCTCTGACTGCTCTATTAGGCAGATCCACTGCCATAGCACCATATGTGGTGTGTATACATTAAAGATCTGTTTCATCTCCCGCTGTATCCCAAAGGACACTGCACAGAGCTCATCATGTACAGTAGGGGCCAATTACTACCGTGTGTGTCGTCTATTCTTTTTTTTTTTGGTAGTTTTTGAATGAAAAGATTTTTGTTTTGTGTTCATTCATGGTATGTGTTCAATATGAAACCATAGTAATGAGAATAACCTCAGACCCTCAGAGGAGCAGGCGTTTAGAAGAGGAGATGAAAGTGAAAGTGAAATTGGTTTGCCCAGATGGATTGGATCTACTACACGCACGCATCCCACCGGAAACACGCGATATGCAGCGTGCACACACACATCCCACCAGGATCAAACACACACTGACGAGCCCATGTGAACATCCGCACACACTTGTCTCTGAGCTACACCTTCACAGGAAGCAACATGTTATCTCGGATTGCCTCAAATGTCCATCATGACTGATGTTTTTTTTTCTTTCTTTCTTTTTTTTTTTTTTTTCTTTTAACACCAGATTTAAATAATGTCATGGGCAGGGCAGGAGAATGTGTGGAAGAGCCTCTTAAATTGGCCACCTCATGTTGGAACACGTGCACATATATTGTTCTGAATTACATTTTCCAGGGGAGGGATTGAAGTTCACCTTTGACCTCTCTCTGCCAGGAAAGAGGACGTCACGAAAAAGCCCCAACCCGAGAAAAGTAAGAAAATGAATTCTGATCATTGTGCTCTTCATTCATGTTCTATCTAGAATCGTCTGTTCCGTATTACCCCTCCTTCTCTGTACTATAATGGGGATGTATGTGCTGTGCTCAGATTGAGGTGATCCACGACTACCAGGAGAGCCGGAGCTGTGTGTCGTACAGTCTGGAGGGAGAGGACAGCCCAGATCTCCTGAGGCGGTGAGGACGGGGACGCCATCTGTCCCTCCGTCCCTCGAAGTCCTTTATTCTTAATACTTCTCTTTGCTGGATGCTAATGAAGCCCTCTGGCTCTCTGTGTTTGTGTGGCAGTCATGTGATGAGGGAGCTCATCGACACGGAGCGGATCTATGTGGAAGAGCTGCTGTCCGTGTTGCTGGTGAGGATGTCACGCCCCCTGTCACATAAACATGTTTCACAGTGTTGTTGTGAATGAATATTGCAGGGTTACCGGGCCGAGATGGACAATCCAGCTCTGTCAGGGCTCCTGCCTCCGATCCTGCACAGCAAGAGAGACGTCCTCTTCGGAAACATGCCAGAAATTTATCATTTTCACAGCAGGCGAGTCATGATGCTCATGTCAGAAATCTGAACTGATCTGTCGTCGTTTATACAAATTCGGTCTGATTTGAGTGTTTCTGTGTGTGTATGAATGACTAACCGTTGTGGAGGCTGAGACCTCAGCTATGATCTGTTTGGGAACCCAGGGTTTTTCTCCAGGACCTGGAGGGATGCCTGGAGGCTCCGGAGGCAGTGGGAGCTTGTTTTCTGCAGCAGGTGAGATGAGTGTTGTTGCTGTTTTTTTTTAATTCTTGTTTTATTGTTGGTATTCATTTCAGCAGTGAATTAACATACTGTTTTTAAAACCACTTTTAACTTTTCTTTTCCCAGAAAGACAATTTCCAAATGTATGAGTGCTACTGTCAGAATAAGCTGCGCTCGGAGGCCCTGTGGAGACAGTTCTCCGATTGTGCCTTCTTCCTTGTGAGTGTTAGCTCTGATTCCCGTCCAGACCAGTTTTGGACCTCTTTGAAAACATGACGGTTCATCTCAAGGGGCCATCCATTAATAAATTTGTTGAAGTTTGTTTCAGCATGCTGTAAATATTTTATCATTGCTTTCTTACCAAATCTATTTCTTGATTTATTCATCTTTCCCGTTAAAGGAGTGTCAGAAAAAGCTGGAGCACAAGCTGGGCCTGGATTCCTACTTGTTGAAACCGGTCCAGCGCCTCACCAAATACCAGCTGCTGCTGAAGGTCTGAACACACAACATATTTTGGAAAGTACACGTGACGAGGCAAATGTCCTCAGATATGGGCTTCTTACGCGTGTGTGTGCGCGTGTGTGCGCATGTGCATACCTGATGGTTCGTGTGTGTGATCTCAGGAGCTGCTGAAGTACAGCACAGATTGTCAGGGCACCTCTGAGCTGCAGGGGGCGCTAACAGCAATGCTGGACCTGCTCAAGTCAGTCAATGATTCCATGCATCAGATAGCCATCACAGGATATGAGGTGAGTCGCATCGCTTCAGACTTGTGACTGATAAAAGCTCCTAAATGAGTCCGAGATGACACAAACGTACGCTGCGTCTATGCAGGGAGACATCTGTGAGCTGGGCCGCGTCCTCATGCAGGGCTCCTTCAACGTGTGGATCAGTCACAAGAGAGGTCCAACTCGCATGAAGGAGCTGGCTCGCTTCAAGCCCATGCAGCGACACCTCTTCTTGTATGAGCGGGTGTTGCTGTTCTGCAAACGCAGGGAGGAGCACGGCGACAGCTCCGACAAGACGCCTTCCTACAGCTTCAAGCACTGTCTGAAGGTTGGTGTGTGTGTAGATCTGGCCTGAGGGATAAACGTTACAAAAAAAAAAAAAGATTCTGTTGTAGATCGAGGTCCAAGTCACCTTTATTGCCAATTGCACAATATGTACAGGACACAGAGAATTGAAATTACATTTAAGACTCTCAGTGCAGAAAAAAAGAAAAGTAAACAAAATTTGAATGTAAAAGAAATATATACAAAATAGTGTAAAAAAATAAAGTTAGACCACAAAAAAGAACACAGGTACATACACAGGTGCCTTGGATTCAGAGCTTATAAATACTACACACACACACATTGAGTGAGTAGCAGCATCACTGAAAAAAATGCATTTTCAATGCAAACGGTGTGATTTCAAATGATTTATCTGTAGTCGTGAGTATCTCAGTTGTAGTTGAAGAATAGCTGATATATAGATAAAGAAAAAACTGAAACACCGAAACATTATCTAGTGAACTACATTTTGATAATTGTCAAATATCAGATCCTCAGTGAAGTCTGCTGAACCGTTGAATGAATTGAAGATAAACACTATGTCTATGAAACACATCCCAGTAGTTAACTAAGATAACAAAGAAACGATTACTATTACTCACATCCTTCCACTCTGGTTTGAACTGTAAAGTCAAAATGAGGAGCTGCATTCTTTCAGTACGTCACTTGTTACACACGTGGATGTTTGGAGGCGACGCAGCTGCCGCTCTTGATTTATTATTGAGGACACAGGGAGGGAGCAGTCGCACAGCGGAGGTGTGTTTGAACATTTGCGCTCTGACAGGGCAGATGTGTCACATGGCGTAAGCCTGCGATATGACGGGTTGTTGTGTGTGTATGGGTATGTCTGGTGGCAGATGACTGCTGTGGGGATTACAGAGAATGTCAAGGGCGACGTGAAGAAGTTTGAGATCTGGTACAGTGGCAGGGAGGAGGTGTATGTGATTCAGGTGAGGTGTTTTCCTCTCATTCTCTAACCCTTCTAAAAACTGTAAGTACATAGATTTAGAAAAATAGATTCAGGCATTGATCGTGAGTGTTTTTTCGTTCAGTTTGTGCCAATGTTTGTGCCGCAGGCTCCCACGGTGGAGGTGAAGATGACCTGGCTCAATGAGCTGCGCAGGATCCTGACAAACCAGCAGAAGCTGCTGAGAGGTTTGTGACATCATGTAGGTGAAAGTCTCCTGACACTGTTCCCTTACGTCCCCCCTCCACTCACAGATGAGGCGTATCAGCACGGCCAGCTGGTTGAACACATGCAGCTTTCTCCGCCGCTCCCAGAGAGGTCAGTGATTGTGATATGAACACATGAGTGTGCACATGTATGAATGACGTATGAAGTCACAGGAATACCAGCTGCTTGGTACAAAATGTGGCCCCTTGCAGTCACGGTGCCCTGGTAGAGAGCTTTGAGCAGGCGCTGTCCTCTGCTGTGTGGTTGCCAACCCCCCGTCCTCCAATCCCCCACCTGCAGGGGCATGCGGCCGTCCAGACGTGTTCCTAGGGGCTGTCTGCCGGGGCTGGACTTTGTCTCGCTGTCGGCTGACGTGTTTCTGTGCCTGCGTTCCCGGAGCCCCCATCCCCGAAGCCCCCGGCAACGGCCCCGGCCCCGGCCGCACTCCCACCACCACTGCCGCCCCAAGCGCCACTGACCTGCCTTAACGCTCAGTGGTAAACTCAGCCTGGCTCACCTCGCCTCACCCCGGCATGACCTGGCTGGCCCTGCTTGGGGATCGAACCCGTTTGTAGTCTCCATTCCAGTACCGACGAATAACTGCTCTCATCTCACTATTTCTAATTTGCATGTAAAACAAAGGAAGTAGTGCAAAGAACGATTCTTCATTGCATTTCATGAATTTCCTTGGCTAGCCCATGATAGATACATCTGACGATGGGGCTTGAAGAACATCCTCAGCATCCTATAAAGACAGAATATTAACGTTTGCAGGTCAGACAAGATTGTCCCTCAGCCACACACACAACTGAGTGTCAGTGGTGTGTGAGTCCCCCCCTCCGCCCCACAGAGAAGCTTCCACATGGCTGCTCTGTGTCCTGTCATGCTGTCTGGCTTGTCCCTGGTTATGGTTATAGCTGTGTGACAAACAGGATGGAGTTGTTCCCTGACACTGATCTGGGGCCAGCTGTAGTGTGTCCTCCTGTTCAGGAAGTGAGCGCTGACCACCAGACTGTGCTTGAGAAGAACATCTATCCTGCTGCTGGCTGATATCTTTACATTTGTGTCGTTTTGTGCTGTTGCCCCCAGCGAGCAGCAGAGGGCGTCAGTGAGCTCAGAAGACACAGAGTCCGGGAGGAGCAGTCCGGATCCCCAGCCCCACTCCCCCAAACATCAGCAGAACCGCAGGAGTGCGTGAATCTTTTAACCACACACACACACACCCACACACACACACACACACACATCGATTTTATTTTATTTTATTTTATTTTATTTTATTTTATTTTATTTTATTTTATTTTATTTTATTTTATTTTATTTTATTTTATTTTTATTTTATTGTGTGCAGAGTTTCTTCATAATGATGTAGATGTGTGACTTTTCCCCCCTCAGCCGTTCAGGTGTACTTTGACCTGAGGAACCAGATACATCGAAGAATTTTGGGGGGGGGGGGCCCAGCTACTGAGATTAGCTTTTGATTCTGCATTCTTGTTAATTACCCAGTAAGTGACAAGGGGCGATTCTAATGTCGATATGGTTGTTTAATATCTACACCGATGCCTGTGTCTCAGCTGTAACGTTCAGAATAAAGTGTAAATTCAGTACTGACGGACGGACCAATGTGTATTCACAGGTTGGCCAGGAGCTCCTCACTCAGAAGACATTCCAGACGGGTGGCCTGGAGGTCCGGACACTTTCCACCCCCCTGACGCAGACAGAGGTTTGATGCAGCTGGTGAGACCAAACACACCAACAAGATGTTGAATTACAGTAAGACAATGACATCAAAAGGACCATCAATACATTTTATGTTATATTGGATAAAAGTTCTAATTTGAATGATTTTCTCCTGATTTTCACCAAAGCTGGTCTGAATTGGGATTTTGTAGGGGTCAAATTAGAAATGGTGGTTACTACTGTGTGTGACATGGTGTGCCGAATGAGTATGTTGTTATTTCGTTGTAGTTTGTCAAATTCCTCTATATGCAGCATTTACATCATCTCAGAGTGTCTGTGAAGGTTCTCAGTCATCCAGGTCATGGTAAGATCATCTCACAGTCTCTGAGCTCGACTAATGTCCTGGTCTCAGTCTCCAGGCAGATACAAGGCTTTGGCTGACTGTCCTCCGAACGGACCAGACAGCGTCATCATCAGATGCGGGGACGTCATCCAACTTCAGTGTGAGGACAACAAGGGCCGCTGGTGAGTTTCCGGTCACCAGCACCCGTGTGGCTTTATGATTAACAAACTCATCAAGAGAACGGTGCAATTCATGGCAGAGATGTACAGAAGCTTCATGATGCATCTTTGAGTGACATACTGACCTCCTGCTTAGGCCATTTGTTGAGTTTTTAGTATATTTAGGATTTGATCCCTTTTCTCCTCAACATCCTCCAGGCTGGTGAAAAATCTGAGCCGGCGGCAGGAGGGCTTTGTATCAGCTGCCAGCCTGCAGCTGACCATCGCAGACAGCCGTCAAGGACGTTCCCTCCGACTGGGAGGTAAAGAGACGACCGATCAGACCACACTCGAGCCGTAGGTCCACTGCTTTGCTTTTCCTGCACTGCTTTGTTTATATTTTCTTGCAGGCTCAGGGAAGGTGAAGGTGAGGAAGCTCAGTTCCCCGTAGTGATGAAAAGCACAGAATGTGATGTTTACCTGTGAAGGACAGACAGACAGACAGACACACACACTGACCCACCGCTGTCTCAGACCTGAGCCGCCCACGTCTGCGCTCCTCGGTCCAATCCAGTCATCAGAGGGACGATGTGGGAATGAGTGTTTTTACCTCTCTCAGACAATCAACAGTGGTTGACCAACAGTTTGGTCTCTTCTGATAAGTGGAGCGAACTCATGTCACATGACTTTCATTCGAGTCACACTTCAGTCCCAAATGTGATGACTTCACCTCGTGACCCAGGATTTCACTCTGATGCCTGAGCCTGATGACTGGAAACTCACCTGGAGCCCGAAACGATTTTAAAAGTGACACAAAAAGTGTGAATCATCATCATGGACACGACGTCTCGGCGGCATTCAAGAGAGGTGCAGTCGACGTGTCTTCCAAAATGCAAAAGGAGCAGGTTGTCTGCGCAATGAACGATAAGTCGTGTGTGCGGTTAATTCGACCCTTTTGTCAATGCTGCGCTTCGTTCTTTGTGTGGAAGGTCTTGGACCCCGTGGACGCTCCCACATTTTAGTCTTCCGTCTTCAGTCCAGCTGATATTCCTGGGATTCCAGCGTCTTGTTTGTCTCAGTCCGCGCTCGATGGATCACACAGGACTCTCCTCAACGTTTTCTCAAAACATTTTTCTACACACGTGCTGTCATTTTTAACCCTTTGTTTCCCCACAGTGGTTCATCTTTGTGTGGCTATTTGACCTTTTTGCACAAAGCAATGTTATTTCATCACATTTTCTTCCTCGGGGTACCACTGCTCTGTGCACAGTGAGAGGAGTTACGATGCCAAAACGTGCCGTGCCATAATGCCTTTTGTACTCCTGCTCGGTGTGTGTTGTGTTTGCAGTTTGTTCTGTCTACGCTTCAGCTGATCTCACATCACACATTCATCAGGCACTTTAAGCAGGTAGAGGGACAATCAAGAGGAAACATCCACCATTTGTGAAATGAATGTGCTCTAAATGTCTTTTTCTGGTGATCTCCTTGAATGTACGGTGTGTTTCGCACATACCCCCTGCGGTCGATCAGCACTGAGGTGTAGTGTAGAACATGGTGGAGGAGGGCGACGTAACTCCTCAGCGTGTGCTGGAGACAAATGGGCTGCGTTAGTGCACCGGCCTCCTCAGATTATCTCCTGTTCCCTCGGCCGCATGTGACAGTCGATGAGGAAGGGGACGGAGAGCGAGCCAGGCGAAGAGGAACAGAGGGAGACATTATTGACTGTGTGCTCGTCCATCACGGAGGTAGAATGTTTCCTCCTCGCCGTTACAGCTCAGTGAATCTCAGCTTCCCCATTAACAGGGATCATGCAGCCAACATGAAATATAGCCTCTGTGTTGAACACTTAATTAAAAATTGATTGCAGACTTTCCCACATCAAATCGAGGCCCCAGTCAGAGCGCTGCCTTTGATTCGCTGTGTTTGATATGGAAATGAGCGTAGAAAGCAGCAGGGGCTACTGCGCTACACACTTCTTTTGTTAATTTATTTATTCTGCTGTCATGTTGTTCCTTCATTTTGTGATGTATCTGTGCTGCCCCGGATGAAATCACATCTCCATACATTTGCAGGTGCAGCGATCGACTGCACAGCGATCTGCTCTCAGTTGAAGTTTGTTGCACCTTCAATCCAAAATGCTGCAGATTTTGCACCCATCTTCCAGTATGGAAAATAAAAAGGAAATTAGCTTGAAATATTTAATTACACACCTGAGCCGAGCAGCATGAACTTGTTGCTGAATGTTGCTGAAAAAAGCAGGCAGCCGCTTGTCTAATCTTTTTTTTTTAGAACTTAAGTTCTGTAAAAATATTTATTGCAACAGTAGAAATATTCTTTGATGATGTAAAATACTGAATCGTTCTAGTAACCTGATGATGTGAAGGTTTTTGTTTTAATCCCTTTAATCACCCTCATCAGTTCTCTCCTTTTAATGACTCACACAATAAACTTTTACAGATTTGTGAAACGGCAGGTGGGAATGATGGGTTTCACTAAAAATTCACTAAAATCCCGAATGTGAGTGAGTCTACTCTGAAATATTTATTTTTACTGTAAAAGCTTTCTGTTATGTTTTTAAATATATCTGACTATCTATCCATCCATGCTGCACCTCAGTTTTTATACACACAAAATCCTCATGTCTTGTTTTATTGTGCATTTATTGAGTCACTTTTATCCTTTTTTGGTTGAATCATCATCATTTATCATGGAATCTCAAAAAAAAAACAGGCAATGAAATAACAAGCAGTGACTGGATGTGGTCAACAAAATGTACCCATTTGACTGATTCCGTCATAAATCAAATATCTTCGCAGTTGTTTTCAGTTCATTCCCTCTGGACAGAGGTTGAAAGTCCCTTGAATGTCCAGGAAAAGCTTCGTTCCTGCAGCTGTCTTCCATCAGAGATCATATCGTGTGTTGTGATGTGTGATCCGTCGGATGCCACTTCCTTCCTGACAGGAAATAGATTTAACTCTAGGTAGTAATAAAGCAGCCTGAGCCTGAACGTGCAGCACGTCGTCTACATGTCAGTTACATTTCATTCATCGGGTTCATCCACATGCAGTGCCAGCCGTTGTTTATTCATTCCCATAACGTGGTGTATCCAGCGGTGGTAAAGTGACACCCGGGTGTACACGCCATATTTCCCTGCCTTTGCACATTCCTCGCCCCAGCTCACGATGCCTGTCAGGAACCATGTGTCATCGATGCTGTTAGCGTGAGGACCGCCACTGTCGCCCTGACAGGCGTCTTTGGCCTCATCGTCGTACCCCGCGCAGAACATGAAGCGGGTGATCCTGGCACTGCTGCTGTCCTTACACTCGGTCCGATCAGTGTACGGAACCTCCACCTTCTGCAGCATCTGAGCTGTAGAGCCGAGGAAGCGCGTCCGGCCCCAGCCGCTGACGGTGGCTGGGGAGGACTTCCTCACCAGAGCTTCCGTGAAGGCCTTAGGCCCGATGCAGATGGGCCGGACGGTTGTGGAGAAGGCCATCGGGGTTTTTAGGTACAGCAGGGCGATGTCGTGATTGTACAAGCTTACGTTGGTGTTGTAGAGCGGGTGCATGTGCTCCTCCAGCACATTGAGATCCTGCTCCGTGCCATCCGTGGTGTGGACACTATGCTCTCCTACAGAGAGACCAATCAGGTCAAATCATCATTGTCAGTAACAAAAACAGCCCTGGTTCTTGGTTCTCTTGGCCAATAAGTCAATAGGCCTTTCAGTGGACGGTACAGTTACGATTAAGCATGTGTCTTACCTACTCGGACGAAGTAGGAGCCTTGAGCCTCCACCAAGCAGTGAGCAGCTGTGACGACCCAGTGTTCACTGAGAACGGAGCCACCACAGAACAACTGACCAGTGGGACGAAATATCAAGGCAACCTAGAGAGAAAAGGAGGACAGGATGTGTGAGAAGCTCCAAGAAAACGTACCTGCATCTCTGCACACGGTACCTGCCAGGGGATCTCTCCTGGAAATACCACTTCACCACCGACGATACGTTTGTACGATTGAGGCGGCGCCTTTGTGGGGGCTCCACCGTCACTGGAGGGCAGCTTCTCTCCTGTAGAGTCATTTATGGCGCCGGCTGGAGTCGAGGGAGCGGATGTGGTGGCGTTCCTCTGGGTTTCATTGCTGAGCAGAGACCTTCTGAGGCCTGCGTTTACCAGAGCAGTTCGACCACACGGGAATTCATCTGGCCACATGTGAGGAAAAAAAAAACAGAGGGTTCATTTTTTTTATTATCAAGTGGAATTAAAGATTATTATTACAGATTTTTCATTAATTCAAGAGGAATTAGTTGCAACCTTCTGGCTGACAGAGGACTCCATCCTGCATCAGCTTGTATCCTTTGGCACAGGAGCATCTGGCTCCAAAGGTTCCCATCGACTCACAGAAGTGCATGCAGTCGCCATTGTTCACGTCACACCTTCTTGCTACAACTGAGGGGAAAATAAAAGCTCTTGTTTCATGTTCGTGTTTGTGTCTCCTGTGTGTTTTGTGTGGTGTATCTCGTATAACTGCGGTCATTTCCTCCTGAGAGGACACTCTGATAGTTTTGGAAAAGTGAAAGCAGAACTGTTGCAGATTGTGAGCTATTGTTTTTGCTGTGAGGCGGAGATCTTCTCTCATATTACATCTGTGTCACGTATCCTAAATCTGTGTGTTGAAACACAGCCGGTCGACGTCCCCTTACCGATCTCACAGTTCCTGCCGGTGAAGCCAGAATCACACGAGCAGCTGTAGAAGCCGAGGTGGTCTTGACAAGAACCCTGGTTCAGACATGGACTGGATTTACACTGGTTGCCATCTGGGGACATTAAGACAAAGCACGTGAGCGAACAGTACATGTTTGATATAGTTTGATATAAGTTCAGATTTGTGATGATAAAGCCATAATATGCAAATATATCAATGACTAGGACACATTAGGCCTTTGTCCATTGTGGAGAAAGTGAAATGTTTTACCTACATATCCTGCCCAGAATTCCATCTAAAATCCAGAATGAAATCACTGACTGTTACATCAATCTAAAATAAGAATTAGTTTCCAAGTAGTTAGAATAATTCCAGACCGTCTTCTCATCGTTCTCAAACGTCTCTCTGGCCTCCTCCAGGTCACACACTTCCTCAATACATTCTCTCTCCAAGTTGCCTTCCAGGAACTCCTCAAACACACCAGTGTTGTGGCGTTTGCGTCTCCAGAGAACGTTGTCGGCCGCCTGATCAGAGAGAAACACTGGGTCTGTGGTCAGAGGGGAAAGGTAGCGAAAGTTTGTTTTGGGTTTTAACTCAGCTGCATTTCATTGAGGAATGATACTCAAATCTCAAAGGTAAAACCTAACAGAGAACACTGCGGTATCGACTCGGCAGACAAACAAGCCCAAAGGTCATAGAGAAATTATTCATGAACGTGATGAAGAAAACACATCGTACCTCCAACGCCCAGCTGGAAGAGTGAAAGCAACAAAAAGGCATGAAACAAAAAGAAAGTTGCCATTCCAAAGAGACGAGAGGTGGAAAGCCTCTTGAACCATCACTCCAAAGTACAGGGCTCTGTTTGCACACACACACACACACACACACACACAAAGTCAACAGCTATGTGCAGAAAGTTATTAGTAAGCGATGGTCAGAGCCAGTTAACGGGACTGAATCTCTCTTAATCTTAATCTGTAAATCTCTTTTTGTTCGCCGTCCAGAGCTCAGAGAAAAGTCCCTAAAGGTTTCTTAAAAGCCTGGTTGTTTCTATGACAACATATGACCTGATTTTAAAGTACTTGTCTGTTTCACGTCTGTTTCAACAACTTATTCTCATCAGGCCAAGCTGATAGCATCCTCTGACAGATCCAAATATTTTCAGTGTTCTGCCCTAGAAATACTTCATATTACACAGCAGTGGTACTGTAATACGTCTCCATCATCCAAAGCATTTTTCCTTCTTTTTTTCACCATCATTTTTAGCTTCTGCAACATGTGAATTTCACTCACAGGATAAAACAAACAAAAACAAATCTATATTCGAATATATTCTATAACCTTGTTTCTTGGTTTTTCTCAGCTCTATCCGCAGTTATGTTGAATGTAAATCAGCCTTCAATTAGGTGGATAAAGTCTTGAATGTTTTGAACATTTTAAAATTGAGGGAAACCTTTATTCAGTTTGAGAAGATGCACTTTGGTGTTTGTACCACAGGATGGCGCACACACACCTCCAGCATTGATCATCAGCCAATGACGTAGTGAATGAGTGAGAGGTCATGTGATTTATTATTTCTCATTGCAGCAGAGTGGGGACGGTCCAAGTTAATATGTAAAGACTAATGTCATGTATGTGCCCGAGTGTATGTGTGTAAGTCATGTGTGGAATACATTGTATGTTAAAAAATACCGATGTCCTTCATTTGTTCCTACAAATTTCTGTCCAGAGACTAATAAAGTATTTCTGTTTCTGGTACAAGAACATATCTATCAGCGTGTGTAAAAACACACAAAAAAAAAAGTACCAGCAAGACCAACATTTATGTCATTTGATCAGATTTATGGGGCCTGAAATTACAACAAAACCATTCAAACGTGATGTGTGGTCAGGGGTGACGTTTGTGCTGATTCGGCGGGAATCAACGGAACTCTGGCGTCATTCTGTGGTTTAGTGAAGAAGATGCAACCTAACTGCCCCTGCCAATCCCCCCCAGAGGGACTCCAAAGTCTTCTCCAGTGTTGGCAGCTATTGACTGGAGGAATTCATATTTCATTGAATCGTTCAAGGGCTGAATAATTTATATTTCAATCATCACTGCCGACTCAATGCATGAGTCGCTCAGTCATTTCAGGATGAGTGTTTGGAGGCTTTGGATTAAAAAAAAAACAACCTACTGGGTGCAGATTTGTAAAGGTATTGCAACCCAATATTTATCGTGGTGAACTGTGCACAACCTCTCTGAGTCGTAGTGGGTTCATTTAGTGGCTGATTGTATACGAGTGCATATGGAGACTCGACGGTTTCCACAGCGGAGTGCGTTTATTCCTGGTCAAAGCACCGAGGAGATGAGCGGCTGCAGTAAAAGTGTGATTGCAAAGACGGAGAGGATTTAAGTCAAACTGTCTGGGACTGACTGTATTGATTCACAGACCTGTTCCTGCCTTCTGGTTCTTTGGCAGCGGCACACAGCTGGGGAGTCTGTGTCAGCGCCAATTAGATTAGTCACTACAGTGTGGGATCAAGTTAGGGCCTCGCAGATAATAAAAACTCTGATGCTTGCTCAGTGCTATTGATTGTTTCTGCAGCTCTGAGCTGTGGGGAAGATCAGGCTGCCCAGACTTCAGCCTCTCACCAGGGACACGGTGTTATTTGCACAGAGCTTATGTTCTGTTGTGGTTCAACTTCCCTGTGGTTGTGAATCATAATGTTTGTAGAAGTCAAACACGAGCAGTGTAACGTGGGGAAGTACGTCCAGTGATGGATCAGCGGTGGTAATCGACTCATTCCGGGTCCAGTTTGTGATATCAAAACGTACAATCACTGATCATCATCCAAATGAACATGAAAGATTCGATGATCAAACTGAATCGTGGTTCTCGGTGTTTGTCTCCAGGTCCTGGCTCTGGAGATAGAAGCTGTTTGGTTTGGAAGGACACTGGATCCATTGTTCTCCTCCACTTTCCAAGTGTCCTTGAGCAAGACACCCTCGTGGCTCCTGATGAGCAGGTTGTCATGGCAACAGGCAGAGAGTATAAATAATTAAAAATGACACCCCTCTCGAGGTGATGAACGGGAGATTAAATATTTAAACTAACCTTAAAACAACCAAATCAATTCATTTTCAGAATATTGTTACAGAAACCTGGCCTGAAAAAAATGGAGATATTGTTTTCTCTCTCTCTCTCTCTCACTGAGCAGCAGTAGGTTTGTTGTTGTATCACAGATCTCTGATGACTGTTTGTGGTGTGACTGACAGCAGGCTGGGTGTGTTTTTTATTTCAATTTTTGATGAAGAGTTAAAACGAGTTTGTACATGCTGACATTTGGAAAAAGCTCAGGCCAATGGGGACTCATCTGTGTGTGTGAGTGTGTGTGTGTGTGTATGGGGGGGTCTCTCTCCAGTTGTAAAAGGAAGCCCTGTGGCCCTCCCTCATCGGGATGAAGTCATTGACATTAATGTGATATTTGAGTCTCGCTCTTTTAATTCAAGCAGCTGTTTCTCTCTCTCTCTTCCTCTCTCCACACACACACACACACACACACACACACACTCACACACACACACACACGTCCCACCTGCTCATGTGCATCCACCATGGCTGACATATGAACAACTGTCTTCTTATACACTGTATGTGCGCTCACAGCACTAGAGTCACTGCTGGAATACAATCCATCATACATACAAAGAAACCGGTTTGATTTTCAGAGTCAGACTCACAAACACAGAATTATGTGGAGTAACGGTAATAATAAATGAAACAATAACACTGTCTGTGTGCTGCCCGAGCTGTTAGCTGCAGCTGTCAGAAAGATGTTCAACCACCGATCATAACAAGTGGAGATTTTCATGCCTTCTGGAATGAAAAAGTTCCGTGTTGAATGTCAAAAAGCTCCACAGGACAGAACTAATGAGGTGGAAATAGGTCAAAAGATGGTTTTCTTACAATATGTCAGCATGACTTCATTATTATTTTTAAAAAAGAAAAAAAAAACATTGAAACCGTTAAACAACTTCTGGTTGAACAAACTCATCTGCCGGCAGACTGATGAAGGTCTCATCGGCCAGAGAATCAGCGGCTGTTATTCTGCTGCACAAAATACATGGAGATCCTCTGTCAACGTAGCTGGAATTTATGCCCTGACTCTGTGACACCAGCGGTATAAAAATGCAATCTGGGGAGCGGCAAAGTCAATTATGTGGTGTGTTATAGGGAGACGTGACAGAAATACGGCATCATGTTACACCTTTCGACCCTGACCTCTTTAGTTTTGAAATAACTTGCTGACCCTGCTTTGACCCCTGTGACTCCTGCCTGAGCTCTGCGAGACAAATGAACCGATGCGGCCGGCCAGTGAGTGATTATATTTCTTATTATATATATGTATATATATTTTACAATACCGTTTGAGTATTTGACTTGCGTTGCTCGAGGCCGTACACACTGTCTGACGCTGACTTACATAACGCTGCTTAATCTCCTGGCACTCACTTCCAAGTTTGTTAAGTCTTGTCACGCAAACGTGCACTCAACTGAAAGGATATGATGACTTGCAAACGCACAGCATTTGGTGTAATAATCCCTCCCATATTACAGACGCACGCGGACTCTGTAAATGATTCACTGACAGCAGCAGAGCTCTGGTGGTTTTCAGTGTTTCCAAACACTCAGATATTTCACTGCTCTGACAGTAACATCAGCTGTCACCTGCGTCAACACTCACGTACACAGACTCAGAATGTGGTGCTGCCACCTACTGGACCCCCTGGTTCTTACATTCACCTAATTCAGAGATTCATCTGACCCTACCCACCCGAACCAACCTGCTTCACAGTACTGTGAGACTAATCAGCTCCAGTGAGGTGTCCAGACTGAGTTGGACACCTCCCTGCACCCACGCAAGGGTGAAGTCTGGACAAGTAGCTGCTTCACTATGTCGCTGCAGCATTCAAAGCAGCTGCCAAGTCTGTGCAGGGACAGAACATTGATAAGGACAACGCATTTATAAGTGTTGTAAATACATAATGTCCTGAAAAAAATCTGAATTAACACTGCTCTAAAGAGACAGTGATGGTTTGTACCAAACCCACCATGCCACCCTTCCTTCCACCACCTAATCTAAATCCCTACTTTGTATGGATATAACTTCAACGGCCACTAGATGGCGTCTGACAGGTGTATGACCTGACTACTGCATTCAAAGTCCTACCACAGTCACAGAATTTGCTCGCGAGGATTCACGAGTGTGTCGCCGCTCGTGAATCTCCTGGACAGAGAGTGAGGTGGGGCCTGGCGGCTGTGGTCAGACAGCTGACGCTCAGACTCCTGTTACTGACATCATGTTTGTTCGCATTGTTTGGAAAATATGCGTCAGGGCTGATACGCTGTTTGAGCATAGCACAGTGTGTGCGTGTGTGTGTGCGTGTGTGTGTGTGTGTGCATGTGGTGGGTGTTGTCAGCGTGATGTGATGACGCCTTCTGCTCCATCAATGCTCCATGAATGGGTTCAGGGTTACTCTGTGGCGTCTGTGGCGTCTGTGGCGTGACATCAGCGGTGACAGAGCACGTGTCAGGGAAATGTGTGGTGCTGAAAACTGAACACATTGGTGTGATGGCGTTGTGGAAAGGTCACAGGGGTCAAAGGCCATGGACACAGAGGGGACACGAGCCGTTGACATATACACTTCAGTCCCATCGTGGACAAGCTGCTGGGGGAGGGGTCACAGCATCAGCTCAACAACCATGCTCTGACTGGGACATATGATGACCGTTTCCCACAGATTCCCGAATGTCTCGTCCTGTCCACTAAACTTCTACAGGACTTACTGGAATGGACCTTTTAACGACCTTTTTCCTGGTGTCTCCACTGTGCACCCTGACCTGTTGCTGCTTCCTGAGCTGTTTGCTGAATGTATACAGCACCAACTGAGAACCCCACAGCACGACAGCAAGGACCCCAGGGACCGGCACACATGATCGTTTGGTTCAGACATGTTTGTAGTGAGAGAAGAATTCCAGGGCTCGGACTGCTTATACTCCCCTGAAGATGTGATTGCGTCTGTTATGAAAACATTCAGTTACCGACCCCCTGCTTCCCCCTAGTGTCACCCTGACCCCCTCAGCTTCTATCGTTTCACAGGGGAGATCAGATAGCTGCTATCAACACAGTGGGACACACGTTGTGATTGTCTGCGAATGCTAATGAATGGTGAGACGTGATGATCGATGTGTTTACCACCACAACACGGGGGTTCCAAACACCAACAGCAGCAGAAACCACAGTAACAAACACATTGTATTAAATAATCCCGTTTGACTTGAGAACAGTTCACTTCACTAGTTCAGCTAAAGTAAATCATCATCTCCCGCTTGCTCTGGTTCCGGGTTGCCGTTGTTCAGGTGCTGATCCCAGCTGTCAACGGGTGAACGTCAGGGTCCACCCTGGACCAGTCACCAGCTCATCAGGGCCACATGACGGACAGACCAACATTCTGAGCAATTACAGGAGAGGATTAACCTCAGCACGCTTTTGGAGGTGGGAGGAACCCGGAGAACCCGGAGAGAACCCACACAGACACGGGGAGAGTATGCACACAGAAAAGAATCAAACCGTCCTGCTTTGAGGTGCTAACCACTGCTCCACCATGTCACCCTTAAAGCTGTAAATGCTGCGTTGAACCTGATAAAGTCTACATTTTTATTGGGATCAGTTCGGAGTCATGAAGCTGCTGTTTCAAACATACAATGATTTGTTACCCTGACACAGGCTGCGGTGTGCCTTGAACGCATCAGGAAGATCTGAGCATGTGAAGAAAGTTTGACAGGAGTCCAGTTTCCTCTAAAAATAGCCGGCATAAAGATCTTGTAACCCTCAACCTGGAGGTCTTTTTCCTCGACCCGCTGCCGAGCGCTGGAGACCTGCGGAGCCGAGGCATGCAGAGAAATGTGGTCTGGGATTGCACCAGGGATTGTGACTGAGACCTGAGAATCCCAACACTATCAGTCATCACCATCACCATCATCATCATCGTCATCATCCAAGCTGCAGTGACCTCACTGGATTAACTGTCAGCGTGGCTCACTGACACTCACCATTTCATTTCAGTACTTTCTTTGAGGCAACAAATGCAGGATGAGTTGCTGCTTTTAGGCTTCGCTGTCTCTCATTCAGAGGTGAGTCGGCACAGTGTGTCGTCACATATTTGTGCTTTTCACGTGAGCAGGAGTGTTACTTTAACGTCCAGATCGCTGCTGTAGCTCCGGTCTTCGGTCCACGTGATCAATCCACTACTAGATTTTGCTGCCATAGTCACCTGTGTATGTACAGACGCACTCTGTACAGCTGTTGTTTTCCTGGGTTTGCTGCTCTTTCAGACATTTGTCTCTGATGTCGTGAACCCGTTTCCTGTGTTTCTGTTCATTCTTGTCTCTCTGTATGTTTTGTGGAGTACCTGCCCAGGCCTTATGTGTTTCCTCCCTCTGTCCCCCATGTGTTTTATCCAATCAGCTCCCTGCTTTCCCTCACGTTGTCAGCTCGTCCTGTTGAGTGTATTTAAGTCCTTTGCTCCTTGTGAGTCCGGTTGGTTCGACTGTTTCTGTTCGTCCTCCCTTTACGTCATCAGTGATTCTCCTTGAGCTCCCTGCAGTTTGGACTTTTTGTTGTAAGTTTTCATGCATGTTTTTTAATCTGGTTGGGTGTCATATTAAGGATACTTTTTGTCTACTGCCATTATTTCACACTTACGTTATTTTCTTCAGCAGCTTTGGTTGCTTTCAGCTGATTTCTTCTCAAATATTACCGTAGTAACATAGTGTCCAGGTTGTGACTTGCTGGGTTAAATCTAAGCATCTGGACTTGGTAGTTTGCTTGAAGACATGCCAGAAGTTTCATCGGTTCCAAACTGACGAGTGGGGAGTTCTGCTGCTGCTGGGAAGACACAGTCCTGGAAAGTGATTTAAAAAAAGAAAGCTGATGATGATTTGGAGGAAGTAGAAAGCACTGGAAACAGTCTTTTTCATGGCAGAAGACAACCAACACCGAACAACAACAAACGATTATCGTGAACATCCCACTTTAACTGAAACCAACCCTGATTGTAGACACGCTACATTAGTATATTTATAATTCCGAATAGATTATTGGATTTATTTGGAGCATTTCAGTCAGAAGTTTCCTAGAGAATGATTTTAAATGGCCGAACTCCGACTTTTGGTCTTACTAATGAGTCCCGTTGTTGTAAATGACCCGACACAAATAAAAAACAAACACTACTTTTGTCATACATCTAGTATACATCACGAATCACGAAGCGCCCC
>CAAKHB010001401.1:62427-82696 GCA_901007665.1 Aeoliscus strigatus
TGTCAAAGCGTGACGTATACATTCAACACATCCCAGAGCCTGAGAACTGAGTGAGACTGACTCTTCTGTCTTAACAGTGCAGCATTAATGCAGCATTTTATACAGTGCCAAGGTCAGTTTGACGTTGACTTTTGTGCTGCTTCTAACTTTCCAGACTTTCCAGACTCCTTTGACAGACTCCAATCGGCTCCAGCCAGTGGATTCATGTGATCCTCAAATGGGCTGTCCGAGTGTAAAGCATGAGTTTTGCATAACATCAGGCAGGATTAATTCAGTGGGAAGCCACAGGAGTGAATCAATAGATGAGCAGAGAGGGGGTTTGGAGCTGAATCATCAATCCCAGTGCAGGCACACCGGTCCTCCACAACACCTGCTCTGATCTCATCGACACAACCACACGCTGCCGCCTGCATTCCAACCCGTCCATGTATTTGGAGAAGCCTCTTCAGACAGCAGCTGGTCAAAAAAGCACTTGGTCAAATATCATGACACTTACAGTGTAGGGTTTTACTGTCACCACGCCGCACTGAAAAGACAAGAAGACTTATAAATAAGCATGAGGCATCCCTGCTGAAAGACAATGCACCTTTACATGACTGTCAGTTCTTCATATAATCACTGCTGACTCACGCTTAGAGCTAATAGGCATACAGAGTAAGCTAGAAATGTGTCTGAACTAAACGTCTTGAAATATATTCAACTACGAAATAAAGACGGAAAACTTGAGCGAAGCAAAGAGTGAACAAGATAAGAAACAGCTAGTAGCTGACGTGTAAGGTATAGTTAAGCTTGTAACCTGAATGTAAAGTGAAGAGTATGCCTCTTATCGGGGTGCTGGAACTTAAAAATGTGGAAATCATCCTTGCTGTAGTTCCTGTTTCTCTACATCCTCGCTCTGCTTCCTTTTAGTTACTCTACCTCCTTTTTCTGCTCATGTCAATGAATAGTTGAGTGGCAATGTGAACTACTGCCTAATAGGAAGTTCCAACGTAAAAGTGATTAAAAAATAGGAAGGACGAGGACGAGTCTGATAGGACTGAAAATGTTTCGGCTGTACATATTCCTGGATCTAGTACAACGTAAGAAGACGTAAGTAAAGTAATTGTGTACAAATATCTTTATCGTAGTGAAATGAAATATAACACGCTGTGTATAGTTTGTCAGGCCCCAGTACTACAACATTTACGGTTGTCAGCCAGAAGCTTTAGTGTTCACTCTACAAGCTCAGAGGATGTTCTACTTTTTGACAGGGTACTTAAAATCATAGCTTAAAATCATGTTTTCCTCTTTACTAATCTGAATTTCAATTAGCCTTTTTTTTTTTCTTTGAGCAGAGTTTCCAGAAACCTGCACCCATATATCAAAGTCTGATGTGCTTCATTCATCAGCAATTTTTGGTCATGTGATTTCTGTTTCAATCGCATTCCTTGTAATATACCCACACTCTTTGTGTGTTTGTCTTTGTGTGGACGCGTTCTGCTGGAAGTATTTGTGGTGTCAGGGTGGCGGAGTCGTTCCCTGTCAAGTGCTTTTCTGGTACTGACGCAGATCCGGCCACACTGCCTGGAGGAAACTGACTCGCCTCGCATCAGAGGTCTGCCACTCTCCATCGCTGACTTGCGTGCTGATCTGTGTTTGGGAATGTTGAGTGCCCGTCTCCTCGCTTCCTCTGTCAGCCTCAGTTTCAGAGTGGCACTGCTGGTGATTTGGCTTTTAGTTCTGTGTTGGCTGTATTCTCAGGGATTCTCTGTTTAGATTCTTTAGATTCTTTCTACTTTCACATCCCTTTGTTCTTTTTGGACATTGAACAATAGTGCCATATTTTTCCTGATATCATGTTCATGGGCACAGAAGTAAATGACTATCCTGAGTATATCTTGAGAGAATGAATACACCAATGTTCCATAAATTGCCTAGCCTACCTTCTACCCTCTTACATGTATTCTTATCCCACAAACGAAGGCTCTGCAGGGCTTTGCCTTCCACCCCTCTGAGATCTGGAGGTAGATTTGATAACATGTCCCCTGCATCCGCCTTGTACGTATTGCAAAGTCCCACATTATGGTCTATTTTCTTTTCTATAGATCTATATATACGCTTCCTTTGGGGGTCTTATCATCTACCGTTCTTATACCCAGTTGCACCTCCCACTGAAGCTTGGTGATCCATCCTGCTTTAACTCTGCTGAGCAGCACCTCACCTGAAGATGGAAAGTCCTGGATAGAAAAACATTGAACAGCTAAAGCAGAATCACCCCACTCTTGGAGCCTAGAACATTCGTCTCTCATCCATATTTTGCAATCTGCCCTCTTTGATTTCTATGATTTGCCCTCTATGATGGACTCTCTATAGCTGGTTAACCGCAGATACAGAGAGGATTTTAAGACTTATTACATAAGTTTCTAAACGGCGTTGCCTGGAATCAGATCCTTATTTCCCTGAATGGAATGAGGAGAATGCCCCCTCAGATCGTTTCTGATACTCTCTGCTCTTCATTCCATGCTCCTACTTTAAAGGGTGTGTTCCACTATGGCTAAACGCTGCAGTAGGGCTCTGCCATCTTTGGCCCTTTTTAGTGGACATCATATAAAGTACCCGACGTAGCAAAGGCAGAGGAGGAACTCACTCTCTGAGGCAGATCCGTTAAACCCTGGGAAAAAAACATTTGCGTGTACGTTTGCAGTCCACAAGAGCGGTTCAAGTTTTATGATTTTACTATTGTTGCGTCATCACTGCCAGAAGTGCTCGGACCCTAAAATCTCTAAATACCTGCCTATTGTGGTGCATTAGTCAACATGCCGCTGGTAATCCACAGAGATAGTGGTCGTCTGAGGTGAAAGGCTCTCTGAGTTGTTAGGTCAGGTTCCAGGCCACAGAACCAGTGGAGTCACTGGTGTGACTGGATCTGTCATCTTGGGTCGCACTCACCGATACTTCATTATTGAAATAATGGTATGGATCAGAGCTCGGACAATTCCATGAGGGACTTTCACCTGAGGATTTTGGATTACAGAAATGTGTTCTTTCAGAAATGCACTCTGTTGATAATCCCATCTCAAGATAATCCAACATAATTGTGGCTATGTGTGTCAGGCTGCCCTGACAAAGGATTCCTCTGCAGAGTCTTTCAGAGCAGGATGACCATTCTTCTCTTATGTCACACACAGATATACAGCGATCTCTCCAAACAAATATCTGCATATGAATGATAAATATGTCAGCAAGGGCCAAGATTCTGTTTTGTGTTAGTCTGAGGAGAAATGACCAATCAGATGTGCGGAGGCTGAAGTTGGATGCAGGTAAACAGTCCATGCGGGCAGCAGAACTGGCTGAGACGAGAATCGTGCAACATCTGTTATTGTTGTCTAACAACGATGTTGATTGGAACACACCAAAGACTCCAGTTAAAGTCTCCGTCGCTTCGTTCCAACTCTGTTGTTTTGGTGAAAAATGTGTGAATCGCATTGTAAACCAACAGCCCAGTGAAAGAGTCTTGGCCCGAATATCTGCTGGCTCCACTGAAAGCCCAGAAACCTTGGCCGCTGCCTCTGAAGGCTATTCATAGATGATGGACTCGGAGATTGCAGTGACATCAACTACTGTTCCATGCACTGACCCTTTCCTGTAAATGCTAATACCTAGAAGCCAAGTGGAGGTTAGCTGTCCTCATCTTGGCTCAGAAGAAGAAAGTGGAGGAGATGACGGTTTTTCAAATGGCTTATTATCTGCCAAATTGGACGGCGGCGATATCAGCATAAAATGGTTTTATCTGCTTTCTTACTGCTGCGTCGAGCAGAGCAATACGTTATCTTTCTTTTTTTTTTTACCCGTGGCGTACAGAGGAGATGACAAACTATCACTTGGTCCTCATCTAATATTTTTGCCAGGTGTGTGACAATCCGGCTCAGAGCGTTAATGGGCTCAACGCAGATCAAATGCCGTGAGCCCGTATGAAGGAAAATGCTCATCTGTTCAGCTGAGCATGTGGCAGGACTGACTCATTTGTCTGGGGGCTTTTAGATCAACGAGAGCTCACTTTTCAGACTGCAAGCAGTTTGACAGGAGCCAGTCTGCTTTATTTACCTCCTAACACAATCAAAGCAGACCAAGGCTCCACAAGCCAACTCATTGCAGTAAATGTGTGTTTCATCATTGATAATCAGCATATTGTAGTTGATGTTTTGTTTTTGTTTTTTTTTATGTTTTTTTTTCTGTTTTACATGTGAAAAAAACACTATAAATACCACCACTGTGGGCCACAGCGGCAGAGTCATGGAGGATTTGAGGGCAGGGAGAGGTCACTGAAGTGATTACTGTAGCTCAAGGTTACTCCTCAAGCTATGAGTTGCCTCTGTCATCCTGGTGGAATTGAAACACTGTCACATACAATTATTGTGAGTTAAAGATTGAGGAGAGGGACGTCGCGTGGGCCCTGAACGTCGTATTTCTGAGTGAAGTCAAGGTCTTGAAATCACGTTGTTACAGAGGTTTTACAGCCGGCTTGATTCTATATTCTAAATCATCCTCGGGATTAATAGTTGCTCTGGACATGAACTAATTAAAGTTGGTGAAAACTATAAAGGGGGATTAAGGCAAAGTAAGAAAGGGAGGCGATAAGGTTGGACCAGCGGTAATAAACAGAGGTTACAGGCTGGAACAGAGCCGGCCTGGGAGACAGCATCTAACTGGCCACAGAGTCTCTGTCACGTTAATAATAAGGGCAAATTGAGTAGAATGTGTGTGAATGTATGAGCAACAGCAGGCAGCCGCCTTCTTCTCTGCATGTTTCCAGGTTTTTCCAAAGACCCATTATCTTATTGCACCAGCAGGTTGTGAACGGGGCTTCACTTCACCTGGCATCAGTTCTCCTTCTTAGCAGGGCGCACCGCTTAGGATTTGACAAATTTAGTGCAGAAAGCAGATGGGACGTCCTGGCTAGAGGGGAAATAATGCGAAAATAAAAGTCATTTGTGAGGCTGGTAACCTTCTGGGCCTGATCCATTTGTGTGTGTAGCTGTGGAGCATTCGTGATACATGAGCTGTATGCAGGACAAGTTTAGGGTTTGAATATCCAGTCGATTAGAAAGGTGCATTTCCTGATTCACATGAAATCATGTATGTTATGTTTTCTGCAACATCTCACTTCATTCCATCGGAAACAAGTCGCTGTCTCTTTAAGGACAAGCTCCTTAAAGACGACGGGTCTGTCTGCAGTTTGGCAGACGATCCCGACATGTTCTCATCTCTCTACATCAAACGCTGATGCTTCCTCTCTCCCCCCGGAGATTTTCACCAATGCACAAGTCACCTTTCGATGCTGAGAGGAAAAAAAATAGTTAACCCATTTAGGTTTAGCCACAGAAAAAGTGTTTGGAGAGGATTGTTGAACTTCAATTGACCACTGTCTGTGTCCTTTCTGACCTGCTTGAATGTCTCATAGTGACCAGAAATAATTTTAGTATACAAATGATTGAGGACAATAACATTTAAATGTGATTTCAAAAACTAAAATGCAAAATATAGTGGAGTATATAAATCAAATTAAGTGCCAGGTGCCTGCCTGAAGGGAAGAGTTTTCAGCTGCTTCTTGAAGACGACAATGGAAGGAGCAGCTCTCAGGTCCAGCGTTCTTCAGTTCTCCTAGTGTCTGGGACCACCAGGAGGCTACAACTGGCAGATCTCAGTGGCCTGCAGGGAATCTGTCAAAAGAGCAGATCAGCGAGGGATGTCGGGGCTGGGCCCTGAAGAGATCTACAATAACTACAGGGTCACAGGGACAAGGGAACCAGGTCCCGTTTCCCAATATTCAGTGGAGCAGACTGGTGCATAACGCTGTCTATGATGAAATGACACCTTGATATCAACTTGGCAAGGAAGTTAAAACTACACTTATATAGGACATGCAGTACAGTGCAGTGCAGTACATGAACATAAACGCAGCGCTGCTTTTCAGTTTCAGAATTTGATTCATACATGGATGTTTGAGTTCTGTCTCCAGTGGTATTATACAAAAATATACACACAATACTGAATATTAAAGTGGTGTATATACAGTATATATGATTATATGGTTTCTGTTCTTACTCCTATTTTCTGGAGCGGTCATTGTACCATGTACTCTGTTATTGTGACACTGGTTTAGTATTTTTGCAGTGATAAATACATGTGCTGGTAAGAACGGTAACCCCCCCCCATAGTGAATATTTACAACAGACAAATGTAATAAATTCACCAGTAATTGAGTTAACTGACATTTATCATGTGATTGATGACAAATTCTGAATTGATTGACGCATTCTTATTGAAGTAATTACATTTTAAAATGGCCCTGCGATGCGTGTACTGTGACAGGGACTGACCTGAACTTCAACCCAGTCGGTGAATGTCAGTCATATGAACTGTCCAGATGCTGCTGTGTCCAGATGCTGCTGTGTCCAGCTACGAGCAATACGGAAAATAATTTGACCGCCGATGAGTTGGATTAGAAAGGACGTACCTTTGTTACAGCACGAGGAAGAATAAGCAAATTCAGTTGGTCCTCGTTAATGAAGGTCTTGACTGAGCTCCTGCCTTCACCACGGAGCCGAGCACTCTGGAGGTTAATGCTATTGACCGTATTGATCTCTGGGTCACTCACTCAGAATAGCATTAGAATGGAGATTTAGACGCAGTCTGTGGAGTGAGTGTGGAGGACGCAGGGAAAGCATGTGTTTACACAAGCTTCCAGGTGTCTTGGCTGATAGGCAAGAGGGGTCAGCATATTCTGACCTGCCTATATTAGGGCAGTCGGGAAGAAGGTAGACTCATCCAGTTCAAAGGCAAATACACTTGGATGCACTTTCACTATCGGTCATGAGTGCGACAGCTCGGCTTTCTCTAAAAAGACCAGAAAAAAATGACATGTCCCAAACCAGAGCTGAGACTGCAGCAGATTGTCCCGCCATGTCCATGTTCAGTCTCAGTGTTCAGAGACGGTGTAGTTTAATCTCTGTGTAAGTGGCCAGCGAGTGCACAGAAATGTCTTTGGGTATGTTTAATGATCTTCATTTGGCTTCGCTGCTGCTGCTCTATGAGAGATGGGACAGGATGGACAGTGGCAGGAAGCCACGAGGACCATTCCTCAGAAGGAGCTGCTTCTTCCAGCACTGATGGAAGGACAGGAAAAAAAGAAAAGAATAAAAGGAAGCCAGGAATAAACCTTTAAAAGGTATTACATTTCAACGTAATACCTCAAATGTTTTTTTTTTTATTATTTTTGTCCACGTTTGAGGTTAGTTTAGTAATATTTCAGAACAGAACTGTGTGAAAACAATGACATCTTAAACGCGAGCTGGCTTTTCTTCTATTTCGAGGATATTACGGTACAGAGAACAGAGAAGAAAGGCATTGTTAAGACGACTGCTAAAAATAGAAATGATCCTTCACTGGTCCCTGAAGCCAATTTTACACAGTCTGGAGTAGTGAACATCACGGCTGCGCCTCCTGCTTCTCATCAGGGAGACGTCATTTACATAATAAGACGCTGCCACGGCAACAAAGCCCCAGTAAGCACGGGTGTCGTCATTGATGGGTGTGGAAACGTAGGTACCTTCCTAATGTGCGCTCTTGATACGCTTTAGCACACAAACGTATGCGCTGCCCCTCAGAGACTGACTCCATATGGAAACAACAGTAAATGAATGGGGGGGGGGGGGCAAGTGACGCCGTAGCTCTGTCAGTTTGATTATCATTTGTTTGGATGTTTGTACACCCACAGCTGGAACGTATGACATCTTCTATCTGGGGTCGGTTCCAGGAATCAGGTTGAGTGAACACCCTGAGTTTGTTCCTGAAATGACCAAGATTCTGCAGATTTTTCCTCGTTACAGGATTTACAAAACCTGACACAAATACCCATGGAAACAGAACGCCCTCACCTGAAAGCGTGTGATTCCTTGACCCAACTGATGAGAGAAAGAAAAAAAAAGAAAAAAAAAACGTGTGACTAACAGCCTTTTCACACCTTCACCTACATGTAGCAAAGATAAAAATGATCCAGCCTGAATGTACGAGGCAACAACACACACCCACACAAGCTGTGTGTGAATATTAGCCTCAGAATTCCTTCTTGTGCAGATTGATGTTGGGGTTCCTAGTTAAATCCACTTGGCCACACAGTGCTGCTGTTCCACAAACCTAAACTTAACCTTTTCACTTAACTGACTCGGTTTACAACCCGAGAAACTTCTCCTGTTTTGACAGATGTCACCCGGGATTCTCTGTGGTGAATGATCACATCGTTTCCAACATAATTAGGGGCGACAAGTCAATGCCCACGCTGCAGGACGGAGAGAGAGACGACAGCCAGTGATCTAACAGAAATCCATAGCAGTAGGAACCGGCTACAATAAAGGAGATGAACGGAGCTCTTGGCGAAATGAAAAGGTTACACGCAAAGATGAGTAAACGCCTCATCTTTGCTTAAAGGTTACTGCGGAAAAAAAAGGACAAAGACAATGTTAAACTGCTTCCAGTCTTAATGCGGTTCCTCGACTAAAACCTTTAACAGTGATCAGAGCAGTTTCCAGTTTTTAACTCTTTTAATGGATTTTAATCTATTTTCTATTTTTCCTATTTTCTGGACTGCGGTCAGTGGTTCCAGCCTTCTGTCTGTCGAGCTTACGTCAATGGACTTGCCATCACTGTTGCACTATTCTTGGCACATTTGTATGTCAGTACCCTTCTAACCATTTAAATGAAAAGTGAAGGATTTTTGTGATTGTGATCTTCTTTGTAATACGTCTTTGTTTTATATTATGCTGTGTGTTTAGATGTGACGATCCTGACAAATCATTACAAACAACCTTTCTTTTCCCCCCAAAAAGTCAGTAATCCCGATTGACACCACGTCCGTGAGCCGATACCTCTGACCACAAGCATAAACACTATACAACACGTCATTTAACTCCATTGTTCCATAACACATTAGCCCTGTTGGTCTGAGTGGTTTGGAAAGGATGCGTGTCACGAGTTTTAATACACAGCTGTGCAGGCTGCAGTGACAAAGCAGCTGAACATGGTGACGTGAGCGAGTTAATGTTCACCACCAAGAGAACATTCAGGAACGGATAGAGAAAGTGTTTTTTCTATTTTATTATACAGGTTTGTTTGGACATTAAAACTATCCACTGACAGTATTTCTGACATTTAATGACTTTCTCTGCTGATGGTTTACATGAATCACATGTCACATGTATGACCTTGCTGATGCGATACAACTTGTTCTGCTGCTTTTTGTCTCCCCTGTTTGTTTCATTAACAACTCAGAAGTCTGGTGGTGCAGGAAGCCTTTTGATATGCAAATGGTTGACTGAGAGCGGATCTACAAGCATTTATGTCTAATTGCGGGTATAAGGCTCATAATATTGTGTAATCTTGCCCACGTCCAGTTTAATGCACTTGAAATGTAAAATTCATACTGGAGCATGAATAATGAATGAAATGTGATTCCACGTCGTCATTTCCACCTAATTACTGTACGCGCCGCGGTGCTCATGTCACCAGCCAACACAGCTAGACATTTGAGATTTAAATAATTCAGCTGTTGAGTTGAGCACGTCTGTTTGAATTACTGACCAGCTAATGTCACCACCTTCACATCCCAGCAGCTTTCTCATCCGAATATTTGGTGATGTGCAAAGAAACTGTTTTTGGACCCTGGACCCATGTTTGGTTGGCTAAATAGAATGTATTGTTCATGCTGGGGACGCCGTCCTCACGCATATCTATTTTTGTTCAGCTGTTACTGAAATAACTGAGCCACATTTAACATCAGTCTGTCATCAGACTTTGATCATGTCACACGTCTTCAACTCATCTCCTGACAAGCAGCCCAGTCCTAATTTAATACCTGAAGAAGAGCAACAGGTCAGAATCAGCTGGAATTAACAAGGCGCTTCATTTATGAGACAAACAAAAGACGTCTGAGGGGAACAAGGATGCGTTTAAGCATAATGCTCCCAAGATGCCGCTGTACAAAATGCCCAACTGTGTGTGCTCAGTGGTATGGTGTATGTGTGTGGGTTCACAGTGCTGCATTCTGCAAAGATTGGAGGAGCAGATGGCTACTCAGGCTCATTGTGAGCCTCTCTACCGGTCGCTTTCCTCTGGCTCCAGGTCTCCATCCTGTCTTGGATGCAACATCACAGTGCTACACGCGCGCACACACACACACACACACACGGAAGTATCTGGGTTCTTTTTCATCCTGTGGGCAAAGTAAATGCTCTGCGATAGCTGCTAATGTGATGAGTGACCTGCCGGAGTCCAATCCATTTTTAAAAAAAAACAAAACTTAATGGCACCACTTGAAACTGCACGTGCAATAAAAGTGGAAAGATTTCAGTATTAAAACTTTGCAGTACATTTTAAAGGATGTGTGTTGTATATCCATATAAGTCTTAACACCACAACTGTGTATTGAGACCGAATGTAATTTCCTAGTTTTATCTGTTAGATCAATAGGATTTTAAACCTAATACATTCAAATTATACCCGCAAACTCCAATCTGTGACTCAGAAACTGTTGCAGCAATGGCTAAAAGCACGTGTGTTTATTGTAACTTATTCATATCATCATATATTTTACTCTTTTTTTAAAGCGCCTGGTCTTGAATGATTGGTCTTGAATGATTTATATTCCTATGCAGCATCATAACTTTAGATCTCTTTTTCTGAGTTTGTTCCAAACCTGATTAAAGGACAGAGTTCATGTTTGCCCGGAGTAAATCATGCCCTTGTGATCATCGATTTACGGAACGGAAGCTGTGGGATGACAAGAGAAGGTTCATACATCTCTGAATTTTCCTGAAATTAATGACCGCTGCTACAGTTTGTCCTGCTCTGAATACTAAAAGGCACTCTGTATATATTTGTATGTGTGGAGGTGTGTTACAGTGCCTGCTTTTTTTTTCAATCATCTGTGTTCGTTCAACAAACACACACACTGAGGCAAAGAGCATTTGAGTTGGCAAGCAGGTACATAGATCATCTTCTGACTCACACACATTTACATGGTAAATCAGATCACTAGAAAGCAGGAATAGCATTTTATCAGAAGATAAAAATGTCTCTCACACATACATATTATCGTGGTGTATGTACTGGCACTGCCCAGCAGAATAATACAGTAAAAATGCCGCAAACATTCGCCACAGGAATTGACCCCGCCCCTCTAAATGTGAGGTCCACATCTATCCCCCCACCACATCATTACAGCGCTGCCGTTGTTTCTCACTCGCTTTCTATTTCCAACGGAACTTTTTAAAGCTGCGCTGCCACTAATTAAGTTGTTTGTCCTAGCAAATCGCCGCCCGCCCACAGCTCCTCACTACGGTAACGATTACTTGTGTCATGGCAGCGTGTCCGCTGATTGAAGGTGAGATGAAAGTGGAGCTGTGGAAGAAAAGTCAGCCGAAGGCGGCAGATGTTCTGACGACGAGTGCTGTCGCACACTGTTTACGCCAGTTTTGGTTTGACAGACAGTTGTGTATGTGCTTTGTTGGAGAAGCTGTGAAGTTTTTGGAGAAACTGTGTGATGCTGTTGGAAAGAGAAATTCAGATTCTTTACTTTGAACATGAAACAGTCATTTAAGCTGTTGTGGACTGCATCTTTAAGAAAAGTTGTGAGCCGTCCCACCTCCCACTGGACACTTATATCTTTGAACATGAAAGAAAGATGAAGATGAAGAAGGAAGGTAAGACCAGTGAGGAAAGTGTCCAAACCACAGAAATTATGAATCATTAAGGGATTCAAGCAACACACTAAAAGTCCTCGAGCTCTGACATCGCTCGTTGTATATCTGGGTTCTTTTTCACACCCCACTGGCCATTCGCCACTCTCTCTCTGTATGTCTGGAGGAGATAGAGTTCATGTCTTCACCGTCCATCTGTGAGCGCAGCATGTTGTCAAGCGTCATAGGTTGGCCAGAATGGGTTTGAAGACTGAAGGGCTCCGAAGTGAAGTGACGCTGAAGGAGGACATTTAGTCAAATCTGCTCATTTACTTGGAAAAACGTTGACTAGAACATAGAGGGTACACAGATGGGGAATGGAAATGTGGATTATGCTGCATGAGTGGTTTCAGTGAATGATCTAGTATTCAATTCTGAGGGTTCTTAGCTTCGTCTACAACAACTTTCTGTTTAGGTGAGATTTTGTATTAATTCTTATTTTTCAGGCTTGAAAAATATTACATTAGGTGATTGTCAGTTAATTTAACATGAAATGAATTTAGCATAAAATGTTAAAATTGCAGTAAATATCACATGATCAAATTAAACCGCGACTGCGACTGTAGCTCTTGTCAAGACAACACAGACATAGGTTGGTTCTTTGAAACGGGCGTTTTATTCCTGGGGCACGTCCAGTTACTGTCAACATCCACATCTTTATCATATCTCATCATGCCAACACGCCGTGAGAAATTTAGCTTGTCCTAAACCTGGGCTTGATCTTGTCCTGAAAAGAGCTTCTTGAGGTTCTTGAGTCCTTAAGGGTCTTTAGACAGTCTGTTTTAGCTTCAGATGTCAATGTTTATTTCTTGCAATGTAGCGTGAGTTCCTCTGCAAAGTGCAAACTAACAAGTTAACTAACTAGTTGCAAGCTACCAGGATGGGTGAGTGCTAAAACAAGAGGGAGAGCAGCACAGATAACAGATAACGTAACAGATAGCATTAATTCACGGACATCACATACCATCAGATTTCAATTTTAACCTGATTCATCTAACTCATGAAATTATGAAATCAACCATGAATCAGTTATGTAACGTAAACAGAATATTCTACTAACAGCAACACTGATGACTCAAAGAGAACCATCGATGAAACGAGTCATCCTCACACAGGCACACTAACGGGAAACACTACAACATATATTACAATTGAAATGAGCGACAACGGATACAAGTTCTTGCCAGCGTCTACAGCCGAGGAGGAACACACGTGGTAAAATTTAAAGGTTCCAGGTCTGCTAGATAGTGAGTGTATTGGATTCTAAGCCTCAGCAAAAGAGTTTTTACTTTGAAGTGTGGGCACTTGAACCTTTACCCTGAGCCCGTGTAAAAGCAACCCCTCCGAGGCAAAGGTTGACGGAGCTCGTAGGGCCCGATGGTTTTCCCATCTGCTGCAGTGTGGAGGTGTCCTGTTCTCCTGCTTGTCGGTTGATACACACAGGGCGACAGGGGAGAGCCATCAGGTGATTGGAACTTATTGCGGGAGACAAAGAGTGTATGTATGTCTTATTGAATCCATTATCAGCTCCAGGTGTTTTTCTGTGTGTGCTGTACAACATGTTTGCGAGGATGGAATAGTCCTTTGGAACCTGTGTGTTCTGGTGTGACGGCAGTCACAGCTGGTGGTAACATACAATACAATCTACCCTTTTTTTTTTTTTTCAAGTGATTGGAGCGAAGAACAGGGGATGAGTTATGACTATTGATTTCAGAGACTCTTAAGATGTGTACAAGTGCATACAATATTTGAAACATGAAGACAAATGTGTAGGGTGCGCACACACACACACACACACACAACCACACACACACACACACACAAACCCATGATAGTGCAGATTATTACACGTGAGTAGAACCTACTCCTAAGAGCAGTGTGACTTCCTGCCCGTGTGAGCGTGACAGTACGACTGCCCACGTATGTGGTGGTTAGACCTCTGCATGCCATCTAGTGATGTGACTGCACTGGTATCTAAAGGTTCAAGAGGTTTTAGCATCAGCTTGAGCAGTGTGATGGCTGGTGACACAAGCTTCTGTCACTCCTTCCTTTGTGAAAGTATTATGAAAGTATTACTGGTATTCAACATATTCATATTTATGTTGATTTATTGATAACAAGCTGGCGAATATTATTCAAGAACATAACTATCAAACAGGAGGAAATTGTGTGTGTGTGTGTGTGTGTGTGTGTGTGTGTGTGTGTGTGTGTGTGTGTGTGAAAGGAAGTGACATCATGGAGATGATTCATCAAGATATCTGGCTTGTACTCTGCTCACATTACCGGCTTATTGACTGATTGTATTTACCATCATCCTTGCCTACGTTAATGTGAAGGCCACTTATGCCAAGTCAACACAATAAATTACCTCCACTGGCTCTGCAGAACGTCCATCCACTTGTCAAACTGGATTTCTATCAAGAAAGTTGTCTCCAGTTTGTGCAGTGGGAGTGATACTGGTCAGAAAGGTTACAGCTGACAATAACACTCAAGTCTGTAAAGAGTTGGACTTACTCTGTGAATTAGTCCTGGGTGTGTTTTGGGCGGATCATTCAATCAGCCAATCAGTGTCACCGCTCATTCCCTTTAAAAGTGGTACGCCTGGAGCACATGGTGGATTGCTAGTTAGATGGCGGACTGACCAAGTGGAAATGTAATAATGTAATACAAGAATCTCCCTAAATACCTTTGGGATATTGTTCCAACCTGTTTTCGTCAAGGAGCCACATCGGAACAGAGTTATCAGGATCAAGGTGCTGATCCTGTTAACGACCAGTAAGACATGTTTCTGATAAATATTCTAAAGTTCACAATCACAACCTTTTACATTCAAAATAAAAATCTTATTACAATCTTTTCATATGTGTGTCTGAGCAGAGTGCACGTGTGTTCTGCACCCACCTAGAGACTCATATTACCATCTACATTAACAGCCAAATACTGCACCGTTGACTTGAGTTCAGGGTTTTTTAAAACATGGCACATTTGCTTTCTGCATCATATAATTTGCAACGCACCGTCATTTTAGACCGACACGCCCAGAGAAGCACAAGTTCATTTGCTAGTTTGACTGCGAGGGCACATGACGTGAAAATGACAACCGTACCAAATGGCGCTGACTCTTGCAACATGGACTATGTTCCCTGTGCCATAGACCATCTAAAGAGGGCTCTAAAGCTTTGACTGACCTGACAGCTCTGTCTCATCGCTCAGAACAAAGCTTAGTTAGCTGTCTTTGCTGATCATTTAGACCCAAAAACTTGATTAACACTGGAGTTAATCCCTGAGATGCTCTATCCAGGGATATCTATTGACAGATATGGACGTTTCCCACCCTTTTCTTCAAACTTGTTCGTCCTCACCATTCCTTCCTCACACTACTTATTTCTTTTTCATCACTAACTCCTTCCAACTCATTACCACTGCCTTTTAGAATGGGTTTAAATCTTTCTGCCTGTTGACTTTCTTTCTATCACGTTGCCAACTCTCTTAACGTCGCACTCAGGATAATGCTCTGTGCAACTGCTCCTCTTCCTCCGTCACCAACATTTCATTTTGTCAACGTTGATGTCGCTCTGCTGGCCGAAGACCTTGTAATCTACTGGGTCCCACGCGGCCTGGCCCATCTGCAGTGTTTGCATCGACTGCTGGCTTGCAGCCTGAGCAAGAATAACTGCAGAAGCCTTCAGCTGGCACGCAGATGCTCCACCTGCTGTTAAAACATCAGCTCACGTTATAAAGCAGGACCGCGCTGTCAGCTGACGATGTGAACTTCCAGTTCGCATGGAAGACATTGCAGAAACTTTTGAAATGTGCCTCATGAAATAAACATATTTTGAGTTTAATTCAAGGAAGTGTGACGCACTCACTGGGCAATATATTTGAAAATGCAGTATTTCCCTCTTCCACGTCAGATCATGGTATGACTCAGATCATTGTACCATCGGTCGTAATTTGAGAAGACAGACGTTCTCACTGAAGCCTTTTAATATAATTTTTTAAATATAAATATTCAAGCAATGGTTACTCCATTCATCCAGAACTAACCAGATTTCTGCAGGAAGCACTTCGGGTCCATGTTTGTCCATATTTGAACTCCTCATAAAACCTGAAAAAGATGATTCTTTCCTACATCTTCTATGGCAATGTACTCTGATACAGCCATTTTGGGTAAAAGTATTAGAACAGGGAAGGCTCTGGAGCTTGAGATCCCAGTCACTCCAAGATTGTGCTTACTGGGCGACCAATCACAAGTAATGGGAGTGTCAAAACAATATTTGGCAGTCATAAAGGTCGGAACGGTAACGGCAGCCCGGATTATCCTCAGGGTATGGAAGAGTACATCCCCACCGGACTATAAAGGGTGGATTGAAAAAATGGCAGAAGTTGCATCGTATGAACGGATGTTGGCGAGAGTCAGTGACAGTGAGGATAAGAGAGGGCTATGGGAACGTCTTTTTTTTTTTTTTACCACAAGCTCATAGGAACAACTGGGAAAGAATTGAGACAATTGTATAGCTGTGACTGAATAATATAATAGTGTGTGTGAATTACTCTGTATTGGCATATATATGTAGGTACCAGATACCAGGGAACCACTGTAACCCCACCCAACAGAACTGTCTCTAAGTGTGAAATAATAAAAAACATGTTTAAAAAAAAAAAAAAAAAAGATTCCTGTCATAAGCTGGAAATTTACCTGCCAATTTTAAAAATTAGATGTTATTTTTATCAAACATTGTTTCATTAATATGACTTCTGCTTCCTGCCAGTTTACTTGCGGAGGACTTGCTATGTGATGACTAACACAATAAATTGGTCCACAGACTCCATTCATCAGTGACCCATCACTCACCCCTCCATCACCCAGTACGCGTAAAACCCTTACTGTTGCCAAAAATACGAATACTTTGTTTGTGTGTGTGTGTGTGTGTGTGTGTGTGTGTTTGTGTGTGTGTGTTTGCTCGCAGTCAATCAATACATGTAAAGCAACAGTGACAGTAGCAGCACCAGGGTGCAGATCCCAGGGTGCACTGGGAGTGCTTGAGGAAATGTAAGCAGCTTAAGCAGTCCATGATGGTGTCATCTCTTCTCAGCTGAGCTCCCAAAATAACAGGCCCTCTGGGCACAAACTGACAGAGCTGAGCAGGGGACAGTCAACAGACAAACCCAGAACAGCCCGGCCCAGATTCGACAAAATCGGTCCAACCGCAGTCAGAGACAGCTCAAATCGGCCATTATTCCATCGGGGTGTAGCTTTGTGTCGAATGACATCATCTCTACCTGCATTTCTCATGTACCTCCAAAAAGGGCCTGAGACAATCAGCTCTGTTTCATACATAATCACTGGCTTAGCAACATGTTGGGCAATTTATGTCGACAGGCTCTCGGTCTGGGTCCGGCTAGTAGCTGATGAGGTGTGTGTTTGTCAGAGCAGATAGTATGAATTCCTTCCTCCTTCGTTTCACGAGCTTTCAAGGCCCCATCAAGTGGCTAAGTGTGTCAGCGAGGGAGGTCCTCCACTTCCACTGCAGACCTCAGACAGAGAAAAGTGTTTAAGTCTTCTTGCTGCCCCCCTTTCTCCCATCTAGGTCATGATGTAGGCTAGGACTGGCCAGCCTATGTACTCTACTGTATATTACAAATGTCACTCATTGGTTTGGACCGGAACCATCTCTGTGATCAGATGTAGCATGTGCAGAGTACCCACCACTGTGTTTGATGTTGGGAATGTTGCTGTAACCATATGATCATAAGTACTTATTTTTCTGCATCTGTCTTCACTGGAGGAGCAAGTGGTTGAGCCCATTCTCACCTGTATTCTACCTGAATTATTCATGAATGAGAGCTAAACTGGATGGAGCTGACAACAGTCTATTCATGGAAAGTCACATAGTAATAGAAAACAAAGCACATTTATTTGCATAGCACATTTTGTACCATTAGTGATCCTTAAGTGCTTTAAAAGTAAACCATCTTTTTTTTTTGGTGATGGAGATTTTTCTCTTTTGGAATTCTAAGACATCTCAGAAGTATGAAGGTGGCTGTAGTTCAAGTTGCCTTTTATGAGTTAAATAATTTGTTTTAAGTTAACCTGCGACGATCAGTGAAGGGCAGATGGAGCACACCAACATGGTTCAGTGCTCTTTCTAATTCAAAACAAAACAAAAAAAACCCCAAGATGTAAATAGTTATTTCTTTTCCTGACATGACATGAAATATCAAACCATTGTCTTTCTCTTGAATGTTTTCTAGGAATATGTAAATGAAAACTGCGCACACACACACACACACACACACACACACACACACACACACACACTGACCAAAACAACTTCAGTTCTCTCAAAGTTGAATGGTAATGATTCTGGTTAATTGGCCATAAAGAACATACTGCTCCACACAGTAACTGACGCTGAAAACGAGGACCATTACTCGTTTTATTGAGGCAAATTCAGAATCCGACATGTCAAATTGTCAGAGTTACAGAATATAATACATTCAGAAACTTTCCCTCAGTCTCCTGGTGAAGATCACTTTGACCTTCAGCTCTTTTGCCTCAGTGCTCCTGTTATTAATGTAATTTTAATTCAACGTCTACTTCAGGCAAAATTGCTTCAATACAGAAACAGCTCATGTGTGTCATCTGTATAAAGGTGATGACACTTGTGACATAAACAACTATCTGCATTTGTCCAGGTTGAGTTCAGTCATTGGGGCAGTGAGGCTCTTAGATACTATAGAACAGACCTCCTGGTTACCTCCTGGTTCGTGATACCCAGGGATAAATAACTGTGAAAGGTCACTCCAAGAGAATTGTCCAAGACCAAACACATTTCCTGATTTGTTAAATTAAGGCAAGACGAGGCTATAGAAGTTTGACTCAGATTGGTGTCACAGGGCAGAATGGAGTTAAAGCTATGTAACATACTGTATATAAGTGAATTTATGTAAGGAATGAAAGTGAGCTCAGAGTCAAAAATCACTGATAAAAGTTTCTCCGTTTTGCCTTCAGGGCCATTTTGTCCTGGCTGAGCTGTAGGAAATCTCATCCGTGACTCAATAGATAAACAATCTGACAATAGATAAACTACAGTTAAAAAGGGTGTTGCTTGTCACCAGGAGACATGGCAATGTGTGTATGTAGACGTATGGAGCATGTTTTTACTGTTGTAAAGCTCCTTCTGCTCCGTCTGTATGAGAAGTGCTTTAGAAATAAACTTTGATTGACTGAGTGATTGATATAAGTGAATTTCTACCATGGTCTAGATGCTTGGTTGGCAGCTGTGCATTAGAACTGTTGTAATGTGCACGTAATTCAGCTCAAGGTTTTATTTATTTGTTTATTGTAGACTTTAAGACAGCTCAGTCACATGGGTTTACAGTGGGTGTCTGGTACCTACAAATATATGCTAGTACAGAGTAATTCACACACTCACATTAGAACCTAACATTGTGAGTTTAGTCACATCTGTACCTCCTCCACTCATATCCTGTTTTTTTCACAAGAAGAGGATATTTCAGGAGGAGGTTAACTTGTCCAATATCCATCCGCTTCACAAGCCAAAAATCAAGCGAAAAACGGCACAAGGAAGTGACACTTGATGAGCCACCCAACACGAGTTAGGTCAGGATAACACATGGAAACAGAAATGAATGATCCCATTTCTGTTTCTTTGGCAAATGACCGTGGGATAAGTGGGTCAATGCGTGGGTGTGTGATGAATGGTTAAGAAGAGCCAGCCAACCCGAGGCTTCAGTGGTTTGCCCTCTTACGAACTCCATCGCCAGTAGAATATGAGCATGGTGGATCATTCTGCATGAATTCTACGTGAATATATTTTTAATAATAGGATTTTTTTTTAAAATGTTGTGTCCATTGTTTGAACGTAGACTAAAGGTGACAATATGGAACCTGCTCTTATTCGCAGCCTCATTGCAAGAGGTTTTCTGCTGGTAAGTCTATAAGGAATAACTCTTCAGTAATATCCAGACACGCAGTATGCTACTTCCTGTCTCTATACATCACCTTTTATGATTCCCGTCTCTATGCATTACACCGTCTCCAAGGTCAGAAGCCTAATTGCAACCATATCATCAACACGTCCCTCTGACCTGCAGTATAAATAAGCTCTCGTGCTGCCAGCGATCCGCCATCAATTTCACTTGTCAAAGCTTTGGCGGTGGTCAGCTGTTGCATTGCAGAAACCGTTTTATTTAAGGCATCGATTGGTCGCTAAGCTGTCATCATGCTTCTAGCCTAGGAGTGCCATGTTCGCAGTCTTGCTCCTTCAGAGTTCCCTCACACCTGTTTATGACACAGGTCACAGGTCAGGGCACTCACTGTGCAGGCAGCCAATCTGTCACGTTATTGACACAATCTCTAGGACAGAGAGATTTGCTTAGGGACACTGAAAATCCGCCTCCTCCTTAAAACAACCCAGTCTCAGTGTCAGTTTGTCACTTATTTTAACATGTACAAGTCTCCTTGTCCTCGT
>CAAKHB010001401.1:82716-111841 GCA_901007665.1 Aeoliscus strigatus
GTCGCTAAGCTGTCATCATGCTTCTAGCCTAGGAGTGCCATGTTCGCAGTCTTGCTCCTTCAGAGTTCCCTCACACCTGTTTATGACACAGGTCACAGGTCAGGGCACTCACTGTGCAGGCAGCCATGCGTAGGATGAGGAGAATGCTGGTGGATGGCCTGATGTGGTGCTGATTGGCCAGGCAGTTTTAACATTATCTTTAGTTACTGTTCAGGCTGACCTGCTAGGTGCAAGGGTGTGACGGGTGTGACGACAAATCAAATGGGTTGTAAGAGGTCACTGGAGGTTACGAAGCCTTGCTGGGTTACATTTACACATGATCAGGTGACAATCGCTTGTTTTACCAATGACATTGAACACATGTTTTTACAAAACAGCATCTTTTAAATCTGTCACGTTATTGACACAATCTCTAGGACAGAGAGATTTGCTTAGGGACACTGAAAATCCGCCTCCTCCTTAAAACAACCCAGTCTCTGTCAGTTTGTCACTTATTTTAACATGTACAAGTCTCCTTGTCCTCGTCTGACATTCGATCCTCCTGCCTCCTCTTCTTTCTCTCACTCAGACTAGTGTTATTCTGAAAGACACCTTCCATCATTTCTGGCTGCTTTACCCACAATCCCCAGTGGACAGTGACACTGCAGCAAAGGTCATGGAAAACCACCGCTGCTCTCTGTTGATTAACATTAATAAACTCTGTTGTGAAGATGAAGATAGTAGCTGTGTGCACTTGTCAATCCTAGATTCTAACTATCAGAATAAGGAACAAACACACACACACAGTTAGGGAATGGCTACTTGACTCTAATGGCTGTTTGACATCCCCTTGTAATCAGAGTTACACTGGGAAAGTTCAGTTAGGGGATTTGCTCAGTACCAGAGGTGCTTTACGCACAGAAATACAGTCCCTCTGGGTTTCCTGGCCTGAAGCCATAATGGAGTGTTTGTGGTTGGGTCGTGTGAAGGACAAAGGCTAATCCACTCTGCATTAGATTTAAACCTGATAGACATTGTAGAGAGCACCGATTTAACGTCTGTGAGCATGAGGGGGACAATTGTAAACACCTCAGGTTCTGTCTTTCACAAGCTGAGGTCCCTGACATTAATGTGTGTTATGATGTAATGCTTCCACCCTTGGGAGAACGGCATGACATTGCTGACACTTGAAAGTGGGAACCCTGATGTTTCACCTTTAAATTACATCAATTAATTGTGCAATCAAAGATCAAGTGAAGTATATTATGGACCCCAGGTTTGATTAAATACAGACAAGACACTGACTTTAAGTTAAAGCATTCAGCTTGTTTGGTATAATGTTCGTGCAGCTGGCATGAAGTGAACATCTGGCTGTGGTTCAGGGACAAGTGAACTGCAGCCATAGAGCCTCACATGGGATGTGAACCAAGCGACACAATTGCATCTGGTGCTCTCCTCTCTATGTGTTTGCATGCTGTAATTTTTTATGAATGACTAAGGATATTAGGTTTATTCTTGGTATCTCTTCATCTCAGCTGAATAGGACATCTGGCCCCCGTAGCAATACAACCATAATAACAGGAGGAAATGGATGCTCCATCAAAAATCTCTCCAGGACAGAAGCAGCAGACCAAATGTCTGTGAAGAAACAATGTGAGTGCCATTGGTTGACGAGTGGATTGTGATGTTTTACAGGAAAGTGAGAGCAGTGAGAGGGTTTAGTTTTTATCTACCATTCGCCATCTTTAGTGTGAATAACAGACAGTACAAACAGACTTTGTAGTGATTTAAGCAGCCTCCCTTGTTGCAAATGGATGTTTGCTGTGCATACATGCATATGGGCATCAAATATTCAATATATCTTAGTGCAGTTGGCAGAGAAGCAGTAGACAAACATTTCGTTCTCTTCAGAAGTGTTTGGGTTTTTACGTCAGCACGAGAAAATAATCCGACACCCAGCAGGTGAAGCCCCTCTATCTACTCCGCACTGCAGGCAACCGGTGCAGATAACGATGATGTAGCAATTAATGCTTAATTGTTATAAGTGTTCCTTATTAAACAAGTATCGACCGCACTAATGGCTTGTGTCTCATGGGAAAATCTGCCTCATTTGTTCAGAGTTCTGTTTTACTGCAATGCTTCTCCGCTGGTCATTATATCTCCCATTCCGCCCATGGATGTTGTCATGGTAATTATCTTTGCCATTGTGAAGCTGTCTAGTGTCTTGTGGCTTTGGTTGCTGCTCATCACTGTTTGCTTTTCAAATGCACACAAACAGAAAACATGCGCACTGCAAAGCTGTTTAGTTATTAATGAGGAACGAAAACTGCTATCTCTCTGTGCCCGTGGAAATATGCAGACACGGCTGAGACATGAAGTGATGGATGAATGAATACCTCAAATGAATGATTCCATGAACGCCGTCAGTGAAGTCTAATCCATAAATTTAAACCGGCGAGCATCTGCTCCACTGACCTCCTGTGTAGACTGTTCTGGAACCGTGTGGCAGAGTTACGAGTGGTTTTCTGTTACAGAACCATTTTCACACGGGGATCATCAACAACTGGCCCTTTCCTTCACCTCGCGCTCTCGTTCACTCTCACATGATGTCAATGAATACTTTGGCAGCTCCTTTCTCGTACCAGAGGTCAAGGATTAAGTTTATGTTGTCGTGAAGTGTGGTTGGGACAAACTCAAGCCACCATGGTGTGGTGGCATTAAGCTGTGTGATCTGCTGATCTGTTAACTGGGAATTTATGTTCCTGTGGATTTGTGTTGTGGCAAAATTAAACCCTTTAGGTTTAATTTTGAGAGAAAGTACTTTTTTACATTTAGTCAGTTATTGTTTTAACGTAAACTAAAAGCTAAAAGTAGCCCATTCTCAAAGGATAGCATCCCGTGCTCCAAGAAAACTTACCAGAACGTTGGCCGATGATGGGTATATAATGATGCATGTAAAGAAACGAAAAGAGTAGAAGATTGATATTCCAATAACAATATATTTATTACTCATAATTGTGTAGTGGTTCCAATTACCAAGCAGAAAAGTCCAGGTTTACAAAAAAAGGCTGCGTATTTACCAGGATGAATGAACCAAAAACCATGCTTACAAAGTCAAAAAAAGAAAGAAAGATATTCATTGAAATAGGAATAGGAATAGACTTTATTGTCATTGCACACGAGTTACAACGAAATTGCACGTAGGGGCCACTCAACAATACACAATACAAACAAAAACGGCTCTTACCGATGCCTCAAGGGGAAATCTGCAGTGGAAAGATACAATGACACATTGGAGCAGTGGGCTGTCACCTAGTGGTGCCCAGGGACCAACTTTTTGTGTAAAAGTCGGGGAGGGAATGGCTCTGGATGGATCTGGTGACCTTCTGTCTCTGTCTGAGTGTATGTCGAAATATCCTGAGTTTGAGAAGCAGGCTTGAGCCCATAAGATTTCCGCAGCACGTTCCTTCCTCAACATTTACAGCTGTGATGCCCTTCAACAAGACATCCGACCAATAAGGGGAAGAGCATGTTCAAGGACACTGTAACTGCATAAGCAAAGCTGTCAGAAGTTGTGCAACATGAATAAATGCTAATTTCCTTAGCATGAGCCACATTTTGTCCTGTTTCTAGGTCCGAGTGTTTGAATACTAGGGTAGCCCTTGGGTTTGTCACCTATTTGCTGGTAAAAGTACTTCAAGAATCAGAAGATAGATTTGCCCGTTGTGTGTCTGCATCTGGTGAGTGTGGGTGTTTGAGTAACGCTGAGCAAAGCGGCTGTCTTAACCAGTTATCCCTGTGATCTGGCTCTCAGTACACACCAGACAGTACCCACCTGGAGTTTGACTCAGTGTTGGGCGAGCTCATGCGCACTGATATGTTTCTCTTCTTCTTTCCCCCTCTGATGTTCACTTCCATGTCTCCCATGCCGGCACAAAGACACCTGGGCTTTTTCTATAGATGTGAGCAGACACAGAGCAAAGCCTCCACTTTCGTCCTCTGCGGAGCACTTATATGTGAATTATTACACTCGCAGGCTATAATACTTAAGAGGCCACTCATAATACTTGTGTTTTTGATTGGTCACCATCTGCAGGGCTTAAAGTGATGACACCCTCGTGGCTTCCGAATTCGCACAGATGGTGGTCCTTGGCCTGTTTATGCTCCTGACTGAGGGCAATACTTGTAAAACTCTCACTCAGGATGACAACGTGACAGGGAGGGAGGGCTCCATGTATCATTTCTAAATCCGTCAAATGCGGTGCCTGCATTAGAAGGATGGAATGAACCCTCTTTGCTGCTGCACTCCTGGATGTCACTTTCTATCACAGGTGGTGTCCCTGCTCCCTCCCTCCCTCCATTCTTACACTAGCACTGTAGAAATGTTAGCTAAGCTTGCTTTGCCTCTGTAAGGCATTTATAAATGATACACAGCGACATGTCTGGATGGCCTGGCTGCATAATTCATATCTTGGTGTAGAGCTAAATCTTACCCCCACCCCCACAATCACACACACACACACACACACACACACACACACACACACACACTCTGCTGCTGTCCTCAGCTGTGTAATAGGTTCTGTGTTATAAATGCTGGAAGCTCCAAGTACCTCATACACACACCTAGAAGGCGACACACACCTGGTGCAGCGTCTGAACCAGAAGTGCAGCTGAGTTTCATGGCAGCGTTTGGGATTTTTTGCTTCTATTCTTTCACTGATATGAGTACTATGTGAAGGTGTTACTACAGCGCTGCTGTCAGTATGCATTCAGGGGAGCAGTACAGAACGCTCTTTGGTGGTGTTAAAATAAGTTTTTACTCCTGAATCATATTAGTTCCAGTAACATGCAACTCATTAAAAGTTAATGCATAATTCAAGCTACATACTGTAGGTCATGTGATTTTAAAATCTGGATTGTTGCTTCAGGACTCTCTGGCCAAACAGGCCTGCCTACACACACTGCAGCATGCACATTCATATTTGTTACAAAAGAAAAAGAATATTAGGCAGTCGCGCACACACACACAGAAAACAAGATGGCCATATGACCTTACAGCCAAGCATTGAGGTGGACATTGCAGACATTGCTGTCAGGCTGACACACTTTATAGCTGCTTTGATGTCTTCAAACCTCAAACTCAGACCAGGTTGTTGTTTTCATGGTGCTGACATGTGCATTATTTGGACAGGATGACAAAATGACCTTTTCTGTGTCCAGTAAAACATTCATGGATACAAAAGCTGCCTTAGAAAAGCCTTTTGAAAGCTCTCTCTCTCTTTTATGGTAAGTCGCATTGACAGTACAACGCATTGTAGCAATAAAAACACAGATTAGTGATATTTTTTGGTTTTTCTGCTTTGCTTTGTCGCAGCACTGTGAAAGTGTAAACCTCTCTGAGGGAAGGCTTTCTGGCAATATTATCAAATCGGCACTACTCTTCATTGTTCCTTTGTATTAACTTTGTCCATTTGAGTCAGTCTGTGTGTGTGTGTGTGTGTGTGTGCCATTGTTGAGCACATGATAGGCCGACAGCTGGGATGATTTGGCTGATAGGGAAGGACATGTTCAGACTGAGGAACAGCTGCGAATGAGCAGGATCCGCCCGATGTCACACCACAAGACTTGGAAAATGTTTCTCTGTTCTCAGTTGTGCCACAAAGTGCAACCGGATTTTGTCAGTTCTAGCTGGCGATTTTGTAGATTGGACCTCAATCTACCAGTTGAAAGGGACACTGCTGAAATAACTTAAGCATCAAGATTTGGAATGGATCTGAGTTGAGCTTGTCTCTAATGGCGCTTTGCCACTACACAGTAGGAGAATGTCTCTTCTTCACCTGTTGTCGCTTCCGTCCATTTGTTGCTGTTGACAAAATGCAGCTGCGCTACGCCCGTGGTGATGGTGATGATGTGTTCAAGGCGCCTCGGCAACATGGGTGCAGAGGAGATAAACTATGTAATAAGTGATGTAACCGTGTGTTTTTTCTAATGCAGACACGCTAAGACCTATAAATTGTAGTTGCCCAGCAGCTGTATCCAATGCACATTGAAGCTGCATCACAAACATCAGTATGGGACCACTGAGCCAAATCGGACAATCTCTCCATCCCTACTACACGGTGGCGTGGCTCGGCTCTACAGTCTGGTTCCATTCAAGCGCTTTTCCATTACAATTCAGTGCTTCTTCAATGTGGGTGCTGATGTCACAGTGCCGGCTGCATGAAACCATTTTTTTTTTTTTACCGCAATACAAACACATGAACTATGTAGAACATGGGGAACTGTGAAGTTGCTGTTGCTTGTGGATTTTTGTCAGACAGAGATAGAGCAGGACACGATGGCTGACACAGAACTCTGCTCAATCACACAAACGTTGTTGCTTCATTAACGGAACACAGTGTGTGTGTGTGTCAGCCTTGTTAAATGAGAACACACCAATATATAAATGAAGTACTATCACCGGTAAAAACGGCCCACTGTCACCGGCACTAACATTTGCATCCTACGTTTCCAGTTTCATTTTCCCGAGACAGTCTGCTGAAAATGTGGAAGTTGTTCACCTCTGATAAAAGTATGAAGGAATAGATATGCTCAGGTTTTATCACTCTTGAAGAGCATCAACACTGAGCCATCGGACTCTTAATCCCATGTATATGATATTTTCGGTGTTGTTCCCCATTTCTGTTCCTAAATCTCCTCTCTCTGAATGCTTGGATTTGCAATCCTGCATGTAATCCTGTATCAAGGCCAAAGTAGGGGGTCAGTTGGAACTGACAGCCTGTTTGCCACTTGTTAGCCATCAAGCTAAGCTACGTTAATATCCCACCTGCATTCATCATCATGATCGTTTTCATGCTAAATGCTCCCGTTGGCTCGCCCAGCTTTATAAAGTCTATGTTAAAGGCCACACAGTCAGTCAGAGGTTTAATTGGTGTTTATTGAGGTTTCATGGCTCACTGAAACACAAAACATGAGGATCTTCAAGTCAGCGCGCCATGTAATGATCAGATACACATAAACATCAGATACACATAAACATCTGATCTAATGAATTTCAAATTCATTTTCAGAAGTGAGGATGAATTTCATTTTTGATCGCTTTGATAATTACGCACAACATAAAAATCCCCCAACCTGATGATATATAACTGAAACATTGTGAAGTGAAACCCCATACGAGCGTTTGTCCTTGCTCCTGCTAGACAGCAGGTTGTGCCTGTGAGTAGTTGAAAAGGAGGTTGTCAAAGTTTTGAATTGTGATGGTGTGTTTGAATCAATACTTCTAAGGGAAATCATTGCTTAGATGGCCTAGTATGGCGAAGTACAAAAAGATCTGTCATGAACATAAAGCTAAACAGCAGTGCTTTCAGGAGACAGTTGGTGCTTCTTCTCAAAAATAGCCACAAGAAATCATCTGGTCCATTATATAATAGTGTTTTATGATAACAACGAGCACATTAAATACAGCATTTGGAAATTTAAGCTTATTTAACTGTGCTTTATCTTAGGGTGCCCTTTGAGCATTTTTGACAGCCACCGGGCCTCCAAGTATTTTTACATGAAAGCAATGCAGTTTTTATACAAACTGTAAATAGTTCTCTTTTTCTTCTTCTCATCATCAGCTGACGGAGACAAGAAAACTGCGAGCCTACTGATTTCAATGCCAAGTGCTCCAGTATGTGGCAGGAACCAGAGATTGACTATCTTTTAGTTCAATGCACCATTTATCCCATTGTGAATAGTTACGTTTTTTGTTTTTTTTTTTTTAAATTTTAATCTATATTATAACTAATACATTGGTTAAGGGGCACTTTATCAACTAGGAGCTTGGAACACACTTGTGTCGTACACAGGAGTAGATGTACCTTATTCAAACCTTTGATTCTGTGCGTTTTATAAAACCCACATTTAGCAGCAGGATTATCACAGCAGCACGCTGCCGTCGCCGTATTCTATTATTTTGCTTTGTATGTTTGACAGCATTCACGAGTGAATAATTTTCATAAATGACACGGGGCATTGAACTGGATTTCATGTATGACGTATGTCATAAGCTGTTTGGTGTCACTTACAGTTTAGGCTGTTGATCCTATTCACCACCCCTCAAAGCCCCCGCTGAAATGTTTCAGCCTTCTTAAAGGCCTGATGATCACCAGGGAGTAGAACAATCCTATTGCTCTGGTAGATCGCCTGTAACAGTAATCATCTTAGCAGGAATGTGTTTAAGCCCTGTCCGTCGATAAGATATCCATGAAACAATTTATATATATACACCACTGTACCTACTGTATGTGTGGTAGTGACGGGGATTGTGCGCGTGACAATATTTGTGTGCAGCAGCTGCGGCTTAGCTGGCTGTTTGGCCTAGGATTCCGTCTATTGGTGAGTGAAAATAAAAAGGCAATATTGCAAAGAGCTTTCAGATCTGTTTAGGCAGGAAAATACTTGCGCTCATCATTGTTTGTCGACATGTCATGTTACATACACATATATCTTATACAATTCTCATGGACCTGAAAGAGAGAGATTGTGAAGGAACATTGTTGGTCCTGTAGTTCTTCATATCCACAGTATTTCTTTGTATTGTGCCTGTGTGCTGTCACTGAAAACCACGGTTGAACAGGAAAACCATCATGTCATGCATGTGTGCTGTCATGGTGTCAGCGAATTAATTTGTCATTGTTTTTTTTTTTTTTTTTTTCCGCAACGTTGCAGCATTTTTTAACTCAAATCTTTTTATGCAGACATGTCTGCGTTTGGGTGTTGGGACGGATCGGAAAGCGATTTCACACCCCTCTAGCCCACAGCACATGCCAACATGCTCCTAAACTGACGATGTACTGCATATATCTCTGACTCATCAGGTGGGCGTCTCATGGCTGTGTGCATGGACGGCAAAGTGAGTTGTAAGATTGAGGCCCGCTGGGCTCCGTTCAAGGCCACTCCGATCCTGGATCGATGCTGTTTCATGTGAGCACTCAGTGTCTGTCACTAGCAACAGCTTCATCACATCCATCTCTGCAGACAAGCCATATTGACAGAGAGTATTAATTTCTTTGCCCCTCCTGCTCATTCCCCTGATCTCTCTCTCTCTCTCGCGCGCGCGCACACTCTCACACACACACAAACACACACACTAGCAAACCAGCTCATCATGCAAGTGACAGGCTGTCAGCGTAGAAAAGCAACTCTCCTCTGGTGTCTGCTTCATACCAGATTTCTCTCATCACACAGCCGGTTGTTGCCTCAGAGGTCAGACACACACACACACACACACACACACACACACACACACACACACACACACAAACATACCATCCAGTGACTGAAACACATCAACTACTGGCGTGGACATTACTTTGCAATGCTAAATTATGACTAGTCCGTCCCTAGTTTGAGTCAACGGTACGATGATGTAACTCATACAGGGGATAAGATTACCACAGCCCACGATGAACAAATAAATAAGACGTCAGCCTGCTTCCTGAGGTAGATTCACAGGCTGTTTTGGCGTTAATCAATTGCTTTAATACACAGAGTGTATCTTGAGCCATGGCAGTCGTGTTTAGTAGTTTTGAATAATGCATGGATATCATGGAAAATCAATTCTCCTTGCTGTTTTCCACATTATACATTCTTTACACTAATAGGATCAGATGTTAGGTACACTGAAGACTTGTCCAGGTGTAGAGATAAATAGAGCAACACTTCAAGTCTGTGTAAGCTCATCTATGATATGATATAAGACCCCTTTTATTTCCCAAAAAAGCAACGAGTAAAAAAAAAAAAAAAAAGAGGGAAAATGGGACTACGACACACACAATGATCTTCACTGAATGAAAGAGCACGAATCAAAATGTGAGCTCATTCTTCATTTCAAAAGAAACTTGAAGTTCAGCTCATTGTATCTGTTGCCTAAGGTGACTCACAACAAGTGAAACTGTTCCTGAGATGGAGCCAACTTGGAGCCTCCCAGAGTACAATGAGCTAGATTCTGGTCCTTGTAAAACCACATTCAGGCCATGCTATTTTAGAAACACACACCACAGAGTTTCTGTGCGTAATTCTGATTCTAATTTTGAAAGTATGCTATGTCAAGTCATGACAGAAGTGCTCCGGCTTCGGCTTGGGCAAACGCAAGGGTAATTCATTTCTGTGGCGCTGCCAGCGCATCAGTTGACAAGACACATCCTTGAACCCATTTAGAGATGAGACAGGTAGCGCTCTTGAGCCAAGATTTAACTCATGATGCTTTATCACTTTAAGTCCGTTCTCCTGTCTTACTGACATGTCCAACCACCACTGGACTCCCAGGCTCACTCCATATAGTAAATACTGCCCACACACATCACATCTGAAGCCATAAACCCTGAAGATGCCTTGTCATTCACAAGAGGCCTCAAATAGATGAGCAACTAACCGAAGCAAGATACAACTGAAGCCTCCTCCTCCTATTTGTACCCACTCTCCTTACTGTCAGATTTATTCCTGTCAGAGGGGCAAGGACATCTATTGCAGCCCTCTGAAGGTCCAGAGTGGTAACGCGGGTGCCTGTAGATCATGGACAATAATGAACCCCGGTGACAGCTCACTCTGAGTGGCAGACCTGATGGAGAGTGAGGTTCTGGGCTCTGCCGTGTCATCCATCATGCACCCCACAATCCCAATATGTGCTCTTCATCGAGGCTGGGGCAAAGATGAAGGAGACAGGCTGTTAAAAATGGCACCCACCCCCTTCCACCGCTGCAGCCTCACAATCACTTATTTTTATTACCCCTGATGAGCCAGCAGTCAGCAGGCTCATTAATAAACACTGTCTGGAATTAGACGTGTGTAGACGTTCTTTTGTCTGTTCTTTCTGTCGGTTTCATACACACACACACACACACACACACTCATCATGCGCTCAGTGTGAAACACTGTTTGCCAGCCAACCTGCCGATGTGTCAAGTGCACCTTTGTTGTGCTGACACATATGCCTCAGTGTGTGTTTAACTTGATGTACTGGTCGGTAAGCTCCAATGGGAAAGCTATATTATTGAGAACTGTATTTTTTGTATTATAAAATTTTACACACATTATCTTCATTTACCTAAACAGCTACTGGATCAAGGACAGTAGCACATCTGAGCCTCAGGAGGAGAGAATGGGGTCAGATTCTTGGAAGGAAATTTCCTCTCTGTTATTCCAACACAACATTCAACTTTGAGTAGAGCTGGGCTCTTCATGGCTAAGTGTTTGCAGTGGATCCTGACTGCGGGGGCTTGTGGACCCTCCGTTGGTGCAGAGGTGTTGACTATGATTCAGGAGCTTGAAGGAGCCGTAGGAATACTGACCCTGCCATAGAAAAGTCATATGCTGATTGATTACACCGGGTGTGGACTTCTGATTATCTGCCGTGTGTTTTATGGGGTAAACGCACATTGAGAACATTGAATTCTAATCACTATTAGAATATATATGATCATGAGTTGAATCTCAGTTGTCGGGCATGCACACTTAGCAAACTCTGAAACTAGTTCAAACGACCACTTCGTCTTCCGCTTTTCAGTTTGCTATAGTTTGTCAGTAACGTTAAATACAGCAGCTTACATACAGTAAAGTAAAACTATCCCAAAAAGACATTTCAAGTTCCCTCCTTGAGTTCTTAACATGTATGGCTACAAGGCATTTCATCGTTTTGTAAATGTCTGAAATTCTATTAATTTTCTCACATTCTTAGTTGTTAAGACTAATGTAACAATTCACTTAAGTCTCTAGAACTGCTCTGATTATCTTGACAACAGTTCTCTATAACGATTCAGCTTTTGTCTTTTTACAGTTTTATGAATGAACATGAACCAACAGCTAGATATCAGCGGCAGAGAGATGAGCTTCCTATTTTGAACCTCTCGTGTGTCAGTTTTATTTGAGTCCAGAGCAGAAATGCACCGTGGTGTGCCGGCAGTAACTTTGTGCCCACTCAGATTATTTCTCTTTAGTACATAGTACGAATATGTACTATGTACTGTGCGACTCATACAGCTGTCATACAGCTCCAGTATATTTACATTCTCTTCAACCTTTCCATTCATGGTAATTTGATCCTAACTGGTTTAAAGTTTTCAACATTTAATCTTCCTGTGTAGTGTGGGAGTAGTTGCTTCTGTGAATCAAATTGGATCAATCAAGTTGAAGTCAACATGTGGGAGTGTCAGTGTTTGCGGTTATATCCGTCAGATTGTTGTTTCAGGATTCAGGAGTAAAATGATGGAGGGGAAAAGTAAAAAGAAAAAAAAAAGAGGTGAGGAGTGAGGTACAGGTGTGTGTATATCATGGTTCAAAATGTCACATTTTCAAATTAAATGGGAATAATGACGTTTGTTGCATGGTATGGGGCTGAGCTTGAAGGTGGTTCGCTGTTATATAACAGGCTCCTCTATAGTCATTGTCACATCCTGGTAAATGTCAGAGAGACACACTCTCCAAACCCCTCACAGAAGTACATACCATGTATTTGGGCTGATGTGCTTGTAGCTAATCCATCAACTAATCCATCAGTGATATAAGCCAAGCAGGGACACGTGCAACAGGTCCAGTCCACAGAACCTGGACAGAGCTCCCACAGACACACTTAGTACAAGTTCACCATCACTTACAGGAAGCATGCTGGATGAACTTTGACCCGGTGCATGCCTGTGCATGTGCTTGCCCGCTCGTTAAAGGACATGCAAACATGATGGTACAGAATCACCACTTTGTAGTGACACTGGTTCGATCCACAAACAGGCTGCACGCTTGCCTGCTGCAGCTCCTGGTCCAATGCACGCCTGCCGCAACGCAGTCAATAAAACAATTCTCGTTCTCTTCATGTTCTCACTTTTTTCCCCTCAGTGAAATATTTCATGAGCCTCCACCATTTATTTCCTTGTGTTGTTTTTAAGTTGTTGAACTTGGTGCTCTTGTGCCTGTTTCTCTCTTATCCTCTTCTCTCCCTCTCTCCTTCTCTCTACTGCTATTCTGCTAATGTTTGGTATTTTTTTTTATTATTAGCTTGTTTCTGCCTCATGTTGTTGTTTTTCTTTTGTTTTTTTTTTAAACTTTATTTGGTGAGTTTTCTAACCCCAGTTCATTCTGTTATGGCACCACCGCAGTCCAGGATGATGCTGCCCCAGGTACCCAGGAGTACATTATGTTACGGCAGGACTCCATCCATTCTGCGGATATAAGGAGTAAAGGGTCCCCCTTTCGTGCTAAGTGTCACGAAATCTTCTGCTGCCCGCTGAAGCAAGCCGTCCACAAAGAGAGCGCAGAGCCAGAAGGTTTGTCTGCACCCCCTCCTTGTTTTGATTTACTGATGCTCCTCGTTTCCCCTGCCCACATCCGTCTTGTTTTCCTCTCTGTCCCTCTTTCTCTCTCTCTCTGTATCTCATATTGAACTGAGAGCGCTTCCCCCCTCTGAACTAATATCTCTCTCATTCCTGCCCCATTTTTTAGCATCTACTGTGTCTTTGTCCCTCTCAGGAATTTGTGTTGAGCACAAGACTGAATGTGAACAGCTGTTTGCTTGCAGACAACCAATCTGACGGCATCCAGCTGTGTGTGTGTGTGTGTGTGTGCGTGTGCATGCTCTTAAAAGTATGTAGTTCCTTTACAACCACACACACATAGCAAAACCAAAAAAGAAGTTTTAAGTGTTGACCCCATCATGACTTCAATGACTTGGCATAATCATTCAGTTAGCCTCACAAATAAAGACTGACCTCCCCACAACACACACACACACACACACACACACACACCGTCTGTGCTCCTTGTGCTTACTATGCTTCTCCCAGAGGTGCAGCTTCCCCTGTCAATGTGTCCTTTTTTCCCTTTCCTACTATTTCCCCTTCCACCAGTTTGTCTCTCTGTTCCCCTACCTTTCCCACTTTGGTGCATGCAGAAGCACGGCAACATGCCAGCATACTGTACATCTTGTCAGTCACTTAGGACACGCCAAGAGAGGAAGAAGAGATCAACGCCTGCTGCTGTACTCTGTTTGGCAGTGCGACTTGAATACTGCAGCATTTATCCCCTGCCCCTCAATAGAGCACTAAGATGGTACCAAGTGCTGTCTTTTGCAGACCTCCTGAATATCTCACCACTGATATGCTTCCTGTGAAGTATCATTCTTGCAGCTGAGCGATCTGATATATTTGCACGCAGATATCAGCTGACCTGTTGATGATCTGTGTGACCACCGAAGGACTCGAGCACATGGCTCTGTGAGAAAGAGCGGGAGCGATAGAGAGGTGTTGTACTAGTGAAGGTCTGGCTAGAGAAGTACAGATGTATTATTCAGTTTGGCTGCAGCTTGAGTTGGACGTGACTAAATTTACTAAGGAAGGAGAGACTACAGCTCTTACATAAGATGCTCATGAGGACGTCATTAATGGATAGGAACTCGGTTAAACCATGAGTGGACTGGCTACGCACGCACAATAGAGTTCTCTGCTTATGACATTACTAAAGTGTATGAATAGTCAACCAAAATACTTTTTCAGTAGTAGGTTTAACAACCGCTTAGATACATGTTGACCAGAGATGGGAAATCACATTGGTTTTGCCTAGAAAATGGTTTATATGTGTATTTTACCGAGGCTTCCAGTGGCTATTGGAAAGTTGTTCCTAATGTTTGGTTTTAAAGTTTTTTATTTTACTATATGAAGACAATTTAGTTGCACTAGGTGTATGGTACCTACATATTTATGCCCGTACAGAGTAATTCACACCTTTAAATTAGAACATAACATAAATAGTGAATATTTAGTCACAGCTATACCATCTCCTCCATTCATATCCTGTTGTTTTCACAAGATGGTCCCATGGCCCCCGCTCTCCCCCGCTGCCATTATTAATTCTCACCAACATCTGCTCATACGACCATATGTCTGTCATAGTTTCAATCCATTTTTATAGTCTGGTAGGAATGTGAATGTCTTTTCCATAACCTGAGGCTGCTGTGATCATCCCAACTTTATAACTGCAAAGTCATGTTTTGACACGCCCATTATTTGTGTTTGGTCACCCAATAAGCATAGTCTTGGCGAAACGGGGATCTCTATCTCCAGAGCCTTCCCCAGGTGTTCTCTTACTTTCAGAAGTAATCCAAAGAGATGAAAAAAAGAAACCGATGCCGGTTCATCTGTTTGACTTGCAGTCATTCGCAGCTTCTCAATGTTTCTTGAAGTCTGTCCTCGCAGTCCCCTGCAGGCTAATGCTATTTGACGGGATTTCTTTTACGACATTAATGAAAACCCTCATTCACATCGGACTCTCTTCCGCCATCATCAGGCCTGTGTGTGCTACCTGCTGTCAGTGTGTCAGTGCTCGCTCTCTTTCACTTGGGTTTCGTCTGAATCAACATTCAGGGTATGTTCATTCTTAAAACGTTGTCTCCTGCTGCCTGAGTATCTGCTTCTCTGCTCTTTTGCTCCAGAGCAGAAACAAAAGATGCTGCCTGAGGGGGCGGATCTGTGTAAACAATCTATCTATAATGCAGACAACCGCACGACTCTGTGTTTATAGTTCCAAGTTATGCAATATACACACACAGGCAGACAAATATCCATAGAGAGATGTAAACACATAAATATGAAGCGTCAGGAATGTGCGTATGCGTGTGCATGTGTTTCATTTGAGATAAACTCTTCGACCTTTATTACAACAGGGAGTAAAGCATTTTTTCTTATAGAACTTGTGAATGCATTTACGACCCTGATGTGAAATTTGCATACTTAACCACTAAATGATCTTTTTTTTTTCTTGCATCCTCTTAATTATGCAATGATTTTTACAAAAGCTGTGCCACTGTGGATCGGACCAATTAAGTTCAAATGAAGCGTGAATTGCAAAAAAAACAAACAAACAAACAAAAAGAAATAATAACGGCCGCTCCTAAAGAGTTTAGCATTGGCTGCTCTTGCATCAGCTCTATCAGAGCCTGAGCATCTCTTCATGGAAGGAAGAACAAAGAATAGCACTGAAAGCGTTTCTCAGCCCGGGCCTGTCAGAGGATGGGAGTGTGAGAGACAGTGATATACCGTCATACATCCAATCACCTGCCAAATATTTTCTGAAAGTCCCTGAACAGTTTCCAAGGAAGTGTTCACAGGTGGTTCTGTTCAGCACCATCTGCTGCGTAGGGTTAAATGTGCTTGTGAACATTTGGAAATATAGTTATTTATATTTCTGAAAGATTCCATGTCTGAGTTTTGACACCAGTCCAGCGGTAAAACGTACGGAGGAGCAGTGGTTAAATAAAACCAAACATGATATCAAAGTTGATTTAAAAGGTCACATCAATAACTGTAGCAATCAACTCCACACTGAATAAGATCTAGAACCTGTATTGTTCAACATTCAGGCACGTACCTAATCAGTTTCAGCTTTGTGAACAAAAAACTCATTTATGAAAGTGTCAGATGTGCAAATGGAGCAAGGACTCCACTCTCCTGTTTCCCACTCAAGACTGCTACAAGCCAGGGAGACAGAGCTCCTCAGCATCATACTAGAGTCTTACACGCTGTAGTATGACACAATATCAGGATGAACCGATGAGCCAATAACAGCTTTATCTTGTTTTGTAATGGATGTGTAATATATAATACATCATGTATCTCAAAGAACGTAAATCAGTGTTTAGGATCCATGCAAGCAAAGACGTGATCAACAAACTTATCAGCACCATTACTGCTCACCTTTGCTCTGGAGCTGAGCTTCGTGCTCTGTTCTCGGGAGTCTTTACAGTTGCGTGTATGCCTGTGATGACATTGACACACAGGAAGAAATGCTCTTTTAAGGCCACCAAACTCCTTCACCTAGTCATTTATATATAAGATTCCGAGAGAAATGCTGATGGAGTGATTTGTGGCGAAGGCAGAAAGCAAACACGAGGCATGAGTGTGTATGACAGCAGTAGTAAGAACCTACTCTGGAGACCTGCGGAGAAGTGAAGCAGAGTGAAGATGCCAGGCCTAATACGTTCCATCACTGTCTAATTAATGAACACTTCTCTCTCGTTCCCCTGCAGATCTCTGCTCCTCCGCTAGCAGAACTGAGCAACAGCAGAGCTCAGTGCCAGTGAGTTTACCTTCAGGCCCATTTGAGCAGCTTTTATACCTGGACAGAGATCATTCGTATCACTCCCACTTCTTTACCTGGAGGTGACATGCAGTCTTTCAGTATAATGCAAAAAAACACTGCTCATGTCTCTAATGGACTTCCTGTGTTATTGTTTTATTCAGTGAAGTTCCTATGTAAATGCATTTGCTCGAATTCTGAGCTTAATAGCAAGTCATCAGGTTGTAGAAACACAAGCGGTGTGCACGTTTTTCCCCAGAGGAAACACACCGGGAAAATGTTTTACTGGAGCTAACTGCTGAGTCGGCGTCACTTTAAAGGGACGCTGGCAAAGCGGCTGCTGACAGAGACGCCGGACACGCAAATTTGTGTCTCATTAAGGAGTCACACGTAACATATAAACACGTCAGCAATACATGCTTCCTGTTTTCAAGGAAATAAAACCAGCTTCAGTATATGTGCGGTCAACTTCTGTTCTGAAACCATCTCTCTATTTACATGTGTCCATTTTCTTGCTTAATTTTGTCACAGCCGACTTTAAACATTTTGTTTTCACTTTACTGATACTCTCAAAGGTTGTAGGAATATGGTTGGAGACAGTCGGCTGGGTGTGTTTATGTCTCTTCTCTAACACATTCACACTCACTTTATGAGTTCACCATTCACCACGAGTTCACCATCTATCACTAGATCACTATCTAGAACATGTTCCTTCTATTGCAGCATGTGGTGTCCTGTCCTAACACAAATGTTCTCTGGTAGGAAATGTTCCAGTGCCTCCATGATGCTCTTTTAATGGAGGTGTCACTGGAGGCTGCTCATGTTAATGTGCCGTTTTTGTTTCTATTAAGGATGGAAAGACACAGTGCATGAGACAAGTTTGTATTTATTCCATTTGTTTTCCTTCGGCAGAGCCACCACATCATTTAGTTATTCAGGATCATTGAATCTTTTGTAGTAGAATATCAGTTTATCGCAAAGAATACTAATTTTGTCAGATCAGTAAGCAGAAACATGTTTTGTCAAGAGTGAGAGTGAATGGAATGGAATGTCCAGTCCTTAGCTAGAAAAACCTTCCAGAAAGGTCAGCCCTCTGTCGTTATGTAATGTAGAAATATGAGCCAACATGTCATCCTTCCTCAAAGCCGTCAAAATCATCCATGCCACGAAATATCCCGGATGCTTTGGCTTAATATTAGAAACAGTGTGCGTGTAAGGCAAGGAAACCAGTCAGATTGAGAATAGTTCCCTCTGTAAGCAGAGAACCTGGACAACAACATGCCTGTTTGGCATACGACGACACCGGGAGAGTCCTCTCAGGTTCTAGCTGGGTTACATAAAGCCCTTTGTGTGTTCCATCTGAGGGGGCACCAAGTAATGGGCCAACCAGCCTGTACCGTTGGCCAGAATTCATATTTCTCCAACCATGTCACCTGCCAGCGACCTTGAGACAGCTTAGATCTAGGAAGGAGATGATGACCAGTCCCAGATTGAGGATCAGAGGAGGTCATCCACATAGAGAACATGATCGTATTTGCAGATGTTACAGGTAGTTGGAAAGCTCACGTGCAGAAACCACCAGCCATTTTCTGGTGCATGTGCCAGTTAGATCTTTCTGTCTTCTGTCCCTTTCTTCCTTGATTATATTTCCTTTGTTTACTGGACTTTCTCGTTGCCAGTTCGGTGCCTTCGTGATCGAATGCAGTGTCCTCTTTCAGCAACGAAAACATACACGATATATTTTTAAGAGGTGATGTGTTCAAATCGAACAGAACAGTGACTTAAGTTAACAGATCCGGCCTCTTCTGTCCATCATCAGGAGCCTGGCGTGGTCTCTCAAGGTCATTGAGAATGTGTGTGCCAGACAATAGATGAGTAACACATGAATAATGCACAGTGTTAATGAAATGGTAATTCTTGAAGTGTCAAACCCCCCCCCAACACACACACACACACACACACACACACAGTCCACAGTCCCCACAGTTTGCAGTCGGTGTGCAGCAACTCAATTGGCCTGCATGACGTACCATTTACCACCAGTACGCTACAGAGTTGTGTCGCACTGGTCTGTCCAACACACACCAACACACGCCCTCAAGTGGGGATTCATGCATACCGTGAACGGGAGGCATGCGAGTCATTACCGAAATCTAATTTTACAACCCGCAAACTGTAAGAGTGACCTAGTGGGTCAGGTCGGCTCGCTGGACTGAATAAACAACAACATTTTAGGTATGTGTGCGACCGCGCTGCAGTTCAGCACTCAGGTGCCGGCGAGACGTCTCAGATGTCAAATGCCGACAGCCGACGTACACAGGCAAACGACTGCGATGACGGCATGACGAATATTCCTGTGAATTTCTCTTAGGAGATAAAACTCAGTGTACTTCTTTCACCTGAGCACTTCACAAATACGTTTCATGCAGCAAAAAAAAAAATCAGACTGTGTGTGTGTGTCCGTCCTTGTTCTCAAAGAACTATGACCTCATGGCAGCCATTAGTGTAAGTCCACCAATCCAGTGGCTGGAGAGATAATTAGACATCACACATCTACCGTGCATCTAATCAGGCGCTGCCAGGATGTATTGACAGCTGTCTCAGTGCTCTCTTGCTCTCTCTATCTCTGTCACCGACACACACAGTTTATGAAGAAAAGAGGGACAATGAAACAAAGTATGTAGGTTTGGATGGAGCAGAACGTGAACTAAAATGGCACCAGCATTGTTAAGTCTCGTCAATGGTGATTCTGTATGTTCTTGGCTGTGTGTGTGTGTGTGTGTGTGTGTGTGTGTGTGTGTGTGTGTGTGTGTGTTTCAGGCCTCTGATGCATGTTTAGTGTGATGTAATGGGTAGGAATCAGGGAGACTGGGAGGCAATCCCCAGCAGTCCTGATGATCACACGTAAACCATCATATAACACTCCAGTGTCACGCAGCCACCGTCGTAATCTGTGGTCCATGACTGCCAAAGCACTGGTTAATATGTTTTAATCTGCTCATGCTCTCAAACACACGCTGACCCCTTGGTGACAGCCCATATTTGACAAGTCGTGCCTCGAGAGTCAGAAAGCGTTCTTTTCTCTGCACTTCACATCCACAGAGGTCGACCATGGGGGGAGCTTCAGACGCAAAATGCCACCGTAACTGTGTAGACTAGGGAACTGAGCTTTGGTAATATGATACAGGCTCCAGTAATTTGCTCCGATCCTTCGATCATCAGCAGAGAGCTCAGTGAAATCACTCAATCATGTCCCAGCAGAACCTCTGAATTACTGCACCCCACTGTTCCCAGGCCCTCGCCGCAGGAGGAGGAGGGCGACTGTGGACTGATCCAGTCCAGTTTTCACAACCATCTTTGAAAATCGCAGTTTTGCACCAGCTAAGAGCATCATTTCAGGGGCTTAGTTGACAATCCATCATATGTTGTGTGTGTACTCTATGCTCTTAGAAAGCATAAACGGTATAAATGCTTCAACAATATGCATAACGATTAGTATAATCCATCTGGTCCACGTCTGAATGAATGCAGACGTTGGCCGCTGTGAACGGAGATGTGTGAATCTAATAGACTGGTTGGACAGACTTAATAGTTTTATATTTGTTCAAATACATACGATGCTGATAACTATGACTGGAGCACCAGCTGGCCACAGTGTGTGCTTGGCATTTTGAAGCAAGTCACTCTTTTCTTCATCATCATTTTTGGTCATGAGATATTTATACAAGTTTGCACTGAAGTGATAAAACAGTTCTTACTTGACACAAATCCAGCCCCCCACGGACTGGAGGGCATTTATTTCTTATCTTGTGTATCTGGCTGAATTTATATATTGTCAGTAACATGTTTCATTCACATGGAATGCATCAATATTATGTTTTCACCGTATAAAAGGGTTGAGGCAAATCGAACATGAGTGATGTGCGCTGCAGTCTCTGATCAGGTTTGTCCGTCACAAATCGGGTTTCTCCCGTCATTTTAACACCGGTTCAGATACCGGACTCAGTTTCCAGCACGGTGGCTGCTGTTAGCAGCCGATGCTTGTACAACGCAGGCCAAAAGATTAGATGAGAACATTGTGTTATGATGTCAGATTTCGTTATGACTGTGCAATTCCAGCGCCGTCATAGTCGGTGTAATATCCCCACTACACACCACAGAGACCCATTGCTTTACTGCTGTGTTCTGGCCTACTTTTGTTTTTGGAGGCTTCTCTATCAGCTCTGTGCAGCTCCTCCCACCTGCTATGTTCCAAACTCTGATCCACTACCACCCATTGTCATTATATTTTCATTGATTTCTCTGTATACCGACTTCCCTAATAAGCTCTGGGAATGAAAGTGAAAAGTGGGATAGTCTGTTGTAGGGAACATGACCTATTTACACACCCACTCCCATCAGCCGAGTCATGTCTCCTGTTGTGTCACTTGCAGCTTAGTCGATCTGTGCTGCCTAACATGTTGGGCTTTTAAGCATGCAAAAACTAATCCGTGCCAATCTGAGCCGTGCAGTCACACCGGCGTGTTTGTGCTGATCATTCTGTAAATATGCACGAATATTGCTACTCAGCCATTTCTTGTACAGCTGCAGCAGAGCGGGTGTTTTAGGCCTCATGAGGCGTCACTGATGAACCCCTCAACACGTTCCTCAAGGAAATGCCCCAGTGGGCGGGAAAATCCCGTGTGTGGTCGGACTGAAATGAGCTTCATTAACGTTCACATCCACTTGGCTTCACTGCACATTTAACCTCATTGCATAATATCCACAGCTATTTTTGAGGGCAGACAAGGGATCTGATGGGGTTATTCTGAGGACAGGAATCTGTTTATGGGCTAAATGCCATTTCAGCAGTACAATTCTTTTTTTTTTTTGCTTAGCAACAGCAGCCTCCCCTGGCAGAAGTGGTAATTACGCAACACTTTATTGTGCAGATGGGGAGGGTATTGTAGTACTTGTCTTATTATTAAAAGGAAAAGGTTAGAGGTGATTAGAGCTCTCTCCATCCAAACTCACAGCAGTTAAAATCCAGCTGCAAACCGCTGGTTACCCTGTTAATAATTAGTTTACAGGTAATCAGTAACCTAGACAGCTGTGCATGTTTCCAAGAAGAGACGATGGGGCTAAATAATGCCATCTCTCTGTTTCTCGTATTATTCTAAATCAAGAAATCACTATGACCTTTTTTTTTTTTGTACAAATAATCATCAAATAAATATCAGTGGTGCTTTTGGGATCCTCATTCAGAAGGGTCCATCACCTAAAGTGACTATTGTGACTATAAAAAGACACAGGCATTGTGCTTTTCCATCAGTAAGTCGACAGTTTACGACAGCTGCTGTCTGAGATGTTGCCTTTTGTCTCTCTCCATTCCCATCCCATATGTAGGACAACTTCACTTTACTGAATTTATTCTGCGACGACAACAAAAGGGTAAAGTTAGCGGTGTGGAGTTATTAATATAAACTTTCAGAAGGAGTATTTGGACTGTAACCACTGTGCATTGTAATTGTGATGAAATCCTGGCTATCTTATGGTTAACAGACAAAGGATAAAGTGAAATTAAAGTGATTTTCCTTATTTATCAAAGTCCAACCCCTAAATGCCATCAGTTTGCCTCCACTCCATGGATATTGTTGAGGACCTTCTGTTGCCTCAGCAGCTATATACCTCACACATGTGTGCCAGGTTTTGGCCAGGGACCATCTCCTGCACTTCCTTCAGCTGCCTTCTGCTGCAGCTCTGGCAAGGACAAATACAGGATGCTGTTTTGATAACAGTCACTTGGAGACTTGGCTGCCTGTGTGTGTCTCAGTGTTTCTGATGTGTGTGTGTGTGTGTGTGTGTGTGTGTGTGTGTGTGTGCTTGTATTTGAATTTGTTGATACAGTATGTTTGTGTCATTGTGCTTGTCCTCCACTTCCTCCACTTGTGTTATTAACTACCTAGCCCCAAGTCCAGTGTGTATCATGGAAATGACACTGATATAAGGCTGACTGACTGTATAGTCCTCCACCTCCTTCCACATCATTTGAACCGTTGAACAGTCCCTGTTATGTGCATCTTTTGCTGCTGGTCAATGTTCTACGACTTCCTCGACTTACAGCATTATTGAATTCCCCCACAATCCCTTCGCTCGCAAACAGATATTTCAATTTTGAAACTAAAATGCGTATTGCTGACATCATCTCACTGATAATTCACATGTGAACGTGGAATAAACCAGAATCATTTTCACATATCTGTGAGCGGATTGAAGTTTGACTGAGAGAAAAAAAAAAGCTTCAGCTCTGACGAATTAAGGTCGTCTCCATTTTATTTTAAAGTCATCAGTGAAAATGTCTGGTTCGACAATAATGTGCCTCTGTCGTGTACAGTTTCCTGAGTTTGGTGAGACACGTTGTTGCTAGGGCATCAGTCATTGGGAGCGAGTCGCTGCCTGAGCTCTGATTCTTTCACACGCCGTCTGGTGCCTCTGATGGAGATGTCTGCACGTCATCACACACCAGGCACACACAGATATAGGCATACAGACACAACTATAGCCCGCCACATGCTTTTAAGCCAAATTAAAGTCTTCCCGTGCAGTTAACTGCAAAGGTGACAGCTAATGACGTCAAGCTTGTGTAAATATATTCACTTGTGCTCAGTAACAGCAAGTACCTTATCACTGAACTACAACAAGAAATTATTAAACTGTTTCAGCCGTTAATATTCATGCCACATTATGTAGTAAACTGAAGCACACAAGAATAGAGGATTCATCGAAAAGGTGCTTTTCATAGGTTTTGTTGTATTTTATGATTTATGACTGTGAATGTCCAGACTGAAATGATGAACATTATTCAGCAACACACCTTGTCAACAATTCCTATCATTATCGAGCAAGTTGCTACAAAGTGTCTGGCAGATGCTCAGTACCTGAAATTGCTTCAGCACTCTGTTTCTGTGCCATATTTAGCTTTTATTGATGTTTGAAATAGAATTGTGCTCCTTCTCGATGGGTAATCAAAAGGATCTGCAGCAGTTATTTTCTCTGTGTGTGAGAGTATTGCTCATCGTTTTGACAAAGACTTTGAAGTCAGTTGTTATACAAATGTTGAGAGGTTAGAGGACGCCAGGCATTCTGTCTGCTTCTAATTAGTTCCAGCGTGAGATGGAGATAGAACTGGTGGTGGGGTACATATGCGGCTAGGTTGGCACTTCTCATAAATTCCCAACAATGCGAGTAACTTCACACTTCAACCAAACCAGCATTTTTATGAGCTGACCAAATCAACTTTTGATCAAAATATTGATGTTATGTAGAGTGACAAATGACGGAAAATAAGGAATATTTGGGCAATGAAGCACCGCCAGTAAATTTCCACAGTGCTGCTCCTAGTGGATTGTGGTGGTACTGCAAGTGGAAGCTGCCCTGTTTTTGCAGTATATTTTGTTGCAAATACAAAGTTATGTTTGTATATGAACAAATATACAATAATTTAATCCAAAAATAATCATTGTCTAAACTATTTGGACTGTAGGTTTGAAAATTCCTTATTTACATTTCAAGGAGCAGGAGGGACCAAAGGATGTCTGATTTTATTATCAAAAGTGTTTTTACTGTCTGTGTTTATTGTCTGTGTTGCTGCGGATGTTTAATCTGTACTATGGGTCCAGATTCAGATGCAATTTTTCTTTGAAATGTAAAATATGTAGCATTTTCTTTTTTTTTTTTATCAGAGTTGGTGTTGATGGGCCACAGACGAGATTTAGATTTCATATTGGTTTGGAAGAAATCACGGGACTCATGTTGTCAGGGTTCAGTCTGGTTCTAATGTTGGTAGGAGAGGCATTGAGCAGCCATGGGTCTGTCTGTTTGCGATATGGCCACATTTTGCTCCCTCTTCTGCTGGAACCTTAAGTGACTGATGGTTTCTTGCTCAGTAATACCCAACCCCCAATCTCAGAGCACATTATCTCTCTCTCTCCCGCTCTCTTGTACACACACTGCTCAGACCGTATGTACTGTATGTGCAGTCTCCATGGCAACGCCTAGTATCAGTGTGGCACTGGTGGCCTAGCATCCTGGGAGCTGCTGTTGTAGTGGATTTACTGTACCAGTGCACACACAAAGAGCAGACGGTGAGCAGAATGCTGCCAAAAGAATGAACGCTGGCCATTATCAGAGGTCTGATTTCTATTCCTCAACTCACTCACTTAAGCAAGGATAATCCCACAAACTACAGATTGCAATGTGATACAAAGATATGAATTTAGCAGGATATTACATATTGTGACCACTGGGACAACTGGTGTATACAACTTTGCCCTCTATTAAATACCAAGAGTACGTGAGCCCCGTTTATTCATTGTTTGCCTATTGAGAGTACTTTTCTTTCTGAAATTAGACACTCATTAAAGCTCTTGTGTCACCAGAACAGCCTGAGGATATGCATGAGGGTGAGACGGTTTTAATTGTTTTGTTATATTTAATAATACAGAGGTCAAAATGAGGCTCGAGTGAGGCACACAGGCTTCTCTCATTTTTCCTCTGGAGGTCTGCTCTCTAGTGGCCAGATTTAGCAAGAGAAGAAAAGACCCTTTGCGTCTGTGTGAAGCTATTCTGTGTCGGTACAGTCACTTGTGAACAGCCAAAAGTCATTCTGTGTTGCAAGAGAAAGGAACAGTAAATACCACATCGAAACCTTTTTTATGACAGTAGCCAAAACACGCAGGGAACATGTAGGCGTCGAGGCCATGTGTCCATGTTTCAGTTTATATGAATGAATGAATCAATGTGTCCTCATGCTTTTTCTTGTTTACAGTCCACTAGGTGCGTCGGGCACAGAGGTCACTCTCCTGTGTCTGTATTTTTTGAGGCAGAACTGTCATTTGCATTTAAATTAAAAGCAGACATCAGTGGTTTTCTGCTTTGCTGGGTTTGATTTTCTGACAGCTCAGTCAGTGATGCCAGCATCCTCAGCAGGCATCTTGGGCTCGTGCATCAGACTGCTTCAAGTGTGCACTCAGCTTCAAATGAGCCATATTTAGTCAGGCCACTTTTATCGAACAAAAATAACAAAAAGGGAAAAGATGTCAGCTCCATTCCCCTGAGGTATCCACCTGCAGCACAACGGATCCACTATTTTTAATGATCTATAGCTTTTGTGTCTATTTGATTGTCAAGTTTATCTTCCACGTGGGCCCTTTATGCTATTTTGTATATTTCCATCGATATTTAATCAGCATGAGGGAATGCAATCATCATCTGTGGTACAGGCTGTATCCGACTTGTACACGTTTGCACTTTTTTTAAGTATCTTCTACATTTGATGAGCGTTGCTTTTCTGCAATTGAGACCAACTCTCATCACTGCTCTCACTGTCAGCGATAAAAAATTCCTCCTGGAGGGTAACACAGTATGCTTGGGTAATGATCCTGGTGAATCAGACGACTTAAGCGGAACCTGGGATATGTTAGTGCAGAGACGTGTCTGTCTGTCTGTCTGTCTGTCTGTCTGTGTAGGACAGCAGCAGGCGCTGCAGGATGACGCGATACATCAGTGTATCTAGGTTGTCAGAAGTATCAGTGGGGTGAACCATAGTAAGTTTACTGCATCGTGGCATCAAGATAACAATCCACAGGGCAACAGGCTTTGACTAATTGTTGAAATCAAACTCCCCTTGCCTCGAAAGAATGTATATGTCTGAATTTAGATTCAGAAAATGCCACAAATTATCTTTTGTGATACTCAACACCATGTCTTAAATATTTTCCATACATACACTCATCTACGCTACAAATCCGCTGTCTTCAGTGAGTTCTGCTTCGGGTCAGGGAGAGTTCATCTGAAGACCTAAAGTAACAGTACAGTCTGTAAGCACGAAAAGCATCAAATGTAATACTCATTGTACGTTTGTTGATTTAGATTTACTTCACTGACACGTCCATCAAACGTCATTTTAGAGAACCTTACAATAAAATGTCATGTCAGAGTGTCATTTGTTCTGGTCGGTTTGTGTGCTTGTGTGCTTGCTTTCATTCTCCATCATTTCATATCGGCCTTATGATCTAGTTTTTCTTCCACTATGTATGACGGTGTGAGAATAATGACGTGTAGCGTTCAACCTCTAAATAACCTTTTTGTGGAACACTTGGGGTTAAAGGTCAGACTCTTATGGAAAACAATACTCTGTCAATGTGTCATTAGAGAACCCCGATGACAGTAAACAAAGGCTCAATGTCCTCATGTCATTCATACCCCTTCCCTCATAAATAATGTAACTAGTATTGATCCAACAACTTATGTCCATGTTTACTGATCCAGACTTTCAATAGACCAAATGTTTTATGAACAGTAATGTAATTGTCTGCATCTGCACATGATTGCTTGAAACTGACCAGTCTGGGTTAGATTTGTTGATGCAGCAGATAAACACTCAAATGACGCATGTAGATGATGGATACTGAAGTTGTTGAATTTATTTTGAGGTCATTTTCCAAACGTCAAATATAAAACACGATCATTAATCAACTGATTAATCTAATTAATTCATGCTCTGATCCTGTGAGGTGGACCGGACTGAGGATGCTGTCAGTTCCCCAGCTGGACGGACGCTCTGTGATAACCTGCCCATCTGCGCCATCTAGTGTTGAATACCGTGATCCACATCTCAAAACTTATCCCTCAATTTGTGCTTAAACATTGAGCGTTCTCAAATTATATTTTCACAGCAGCAACTTTTGATTAGGAAAAGACATTCATGCATCTATAACACGAAATATACCAAGGAAAACAGCCACCACATGATGGACGGAGTTAATGTGCCATCAGGCCACATTTGTCGGTCTTTGTTGCTGAACAGAAAACAAATGCACTTTGTCTAATGCACATTTGTTCCCCGCTGTCGTCCGGGCTGATTGTTTGTCGATGGTTTTTGTTGGAAAGTGGGAAGGCCATATAACCAGTTTAGTCAGCGCATTATCGGATCACTTTACATCCTTTTTTTTTTGTAATCTGAGAGCTCAGTCTTCTCTGCCCGAGAAGGAAATAAGTGTCCATTTCGATCCCTTTTTGTCCAATCGGACCCCGCTGTCCCACGGAGAACACCAGTGATGTTTGATGAGTATTATTCCATAGAAGGTCCTGGTGGTATGTGGCTGATGTCCGGTCCTCTCCTCGCTGGTGGCCACGCCTCGAAGCTTTTCTCCTCCGCACCGCATCAATCAGTTTACTCCGTGTACTTCTACTTCTGCCACTACGACTACTTCTCTGCACGTCTGCACCAACTTCTGCGCTGCTTGCAGTCATGACTTTCCCTCTGAGGAAAACCGTGTCGGGTAGGCTGACAGTTTTCTTCACTTAATGATGGAAATGATTTCGGTGACTTTGTGATGGGGTGAAGATGTTGTTGTTGTTGTTGTTGTTGTTGTTGTTGTTGTTGTTGTTTGCTGGTAGAAAGGGTTTCTGGTGCTGATGTTTGGATGCAGGAGTCACATGTCGGAATTATCATCAGCAGCTTCACTTTCTTCGCTCCCCAGCTGACCACATTAGGGAAGAACATGTCTTTTAGTTCATGTAGCTGCAATATGGATAATTTAATGTGCAAACTTAATGTGTAGGATATGACAATAGTAGTGTGTGTGTGCATCTTGAATGATACTAAAATAATGTGCAGTACATCAGTCTGAGCAGAGGAGTGCGTCTGCAGGCAGTTCTATTGGAGGACTGTAGATGGCGCCATCGGTTTGGCTGTAACTCAGTTCAGCACAGAACACATCCTCTATGGGGTTTGTAGTAGAAAGAAATAGCTGCGTTTTCAGGATGGGAGTTGTTTGTTTTTTTAAAAAAATTCACACATTTATATTATTATTCTAAAACGGTAGAATATAATTTAGTTTATGAGCTTCTTGTAATTAAAAACTTATTTGAATTGAAATATCAGACATTTTTTTGAAAATCTTTCATCGTTGCAAGGTTAAGCGCACTGCAAAGAACCGTTCTAACACACAAACGTGTTGTCAGGACTTTCACTCTGGTAAATACGGGACGTGTCTTT
>CAAKHB010001401.1:111861-136879 GCA_901007665.1 Aeoliscus strigatus
GTCTTTTCCCCGTCAGCCCCCTGCACATTGACTGGGTTCAGAGTCTCAGCGTACACACACACACACACACACACACACACACACACACACACACACACACACACACACACACACACACACACACACACACACACACACACACACACACACACACACACACACACACACACACACACACACACACACACACACACACACACACACACGGAATCTCGGTGATTCTCTGATAGGCGGCGTGGCCTCTCAGGGACTGGGCGGACTGCTTCCTCCTCCTCCTCCTCCTCCTCCTCCTCCTCCTCCTCCTTCTGGCGTCTGCAAACAGGTGTTTCCGTCCGACGGCTGCGCGCTGAGCCGCATTTTGACGCACGGCCGCCATGTGCGCAGCCATGTAGTTCCACCACACAGCTGCTGTGTGCGCTCGGCTGAGAAGATGACACAGTTGGAGGAACGTGCTGTGGTGAAGCTCCACGGCGGAACGGGGTTTGTCATGTTAAGTTTCTTCCGGACAACTCCTGCATGATCCCAGATCGATCGCAGACGCCCGGTTTGGACATCATCTCACTGGCTGAGCTGCACCAGGACCGATTTACTGTCCCTTTTGGTTCTCAACTCAACTCTGCCTTAGGGGTGATCGTCGGTTTTTACGGATCAAGATTTGTATTATTTCCCTTTTCACTCCACCTGGAAGTTTTTCCTCCGGGGTCGCTGCCAAACTGGCCATGGCTGCAGCGATCGCCAGTTCCCTCATAAGACAGAAAAGGCAGGCGAGGGAGCGGGAGAAGTCCAATGCCTGCCGGTGCGTCAGCAGCCCCAGTAAAACCAAAGGAGGCTGTGAAAAACCCAGTCGACTCAACGTCTTCTCTCGAGTCAAACTCTTTGGCTCCAAGAAGAGGAAAAGAAGGCGACCAGGTCTGTTGTACACGTTCATCCAGGCAGTAGAACTCATCAGCTGGTGTGTTGAAAGGCTCCACTGGAAAATAGGATGAGATATGAGCTATTGGGGAGTGAGGGGGGGGGTCCTTTGTCAGGTTTGATTTCAGAGAATTCACCCTCAGCGCCTCAGGCTTTGTCCTTGACAGACACACTGGATCAAGTTGAGTTCAGAAATTCATCCAGACTTATCTCTCCCCGTCAGTTTGTGTTTAATTTCATCATGGGGACCTCATTAACAATATAGTGAACGTCACAGATAGTTCCAGAAGCTCTCAGATAAAATGACAACAACCTGGTATGTATTAATGGCTTCAGACTCCCAGGTCCAAATGGCCCGATCATGCTGAGCGTCTCCCCACAGAACCAAGCCTGTCTTCCTCACTCTTATTACCACAGTTTCATCCTCAGTTGTTCCTTTACAAACCCAGCGGAGAAGAACCGACAGCTGCACATCTTTTCTTATCTATTTGTATCTTTCTCGAGCCCACGGCTCCCAGTCTGACAGCTGCATCTCGTACTTCATGTCTGCACACATGATGACTGCACACACTCACTTTTTCTCACCACTTCCTTTCATTGAATGCAATGGATGTAGGCAACATACTTTTTTTCAGCGGTGCAACTAATGAACTTTTCTCCCTCCTCTCTCTCTTACGATTTCCTGCTTCTTTTTAAGATCTGTAGTGTGACTTGTACATGTTTCCTCTCAAGACACATTTGTCATACCTTCATATTAAGACACTGGCAGTCTGAATTGAAATGGCAGCACTGATGGGAGACACAAACAACTGTACATCACACTCACAGTCAAAGTAGAAACAAACTCAAGTCTGAAAACAAAACAAAACAAAAAAGACATGGCCTGATGATGGTCAGATGACTGAAAGCTTGGCTTTTAGAAATATCTAGCATGGATGAAAGTGTGCTGACACGTTCTTTTTCACAGACAGACAGAATGTGGGTTTAATTATAGTAAAGGATACTTGAGTTGAGACAATAACCAGAAAATTACAGATGGACGACAAGAAAAAACAGCAACCCGATTTGACTTAGTGACCTCTCAGGTTGTCACATATACCACAGCATCTTTACACCACCTGACGATCTCTAAATCCCGTCCACTGATGTGAAATTTGTTCCAAATGGACTTTAACGGTGTCACAAATGGCAGTGTGTTGAGAGAAACAGCATTTCCTCCTGTGGATTACCTCTCACCTTCCTTTTATTCTTTGCTTCCTTAGAGCCCCAGCTGAAGGGGATTGTGACGAAGCTATACAGTCGACAAGGATTCCACCTGCAGCTGCAGGCAGATGGAACCATTGATGGAACTAAGGAGGAGGACAATGGTTACAGTAAGTTTCATTCTACTTTGTCACTCATCTACCACCAAGATGTCGGCAGGGCCACCGTTATGTCACACGCCTCAGACAGTACGGACGTATTTCTTTAGTGCCTTCAGACATCATCCGGTGAGGAGGTGCTGCACTTGAGGAAGTTCTGCGATGCACAGTTTATAGTTTAATATTCTCAACTCAAAGTCACAGTCCACAGCTCAGATACGGGTGACAGCTGGATCTGTATTGGTGCATCCTTATCACCGCCTTTACACCCACCAACAGGCAACAGACAAATTAAAGAACGGATGAATGGACGAGTAACCGCACAGCCTTTCCTTGTAGCTACGCAGCAGACTTGGACAACATCGTATTTAGTTAGCAGAGCGAGCACCAGATGCTTCCAAAGGCTGGAATAGCACAGTTGTTACTGGGTATATCCTCTTGCACCATACTGACACAATACTATGGAGAAAAAAAGATCTGACTGGCAGTTTTAATGCTTTAATTTAGTCACAGGCACTTGTATATGCAGTTCATCACTTGGTGGAGTCGGTTTCTGCTTTATGCTGTGGAAGGACAAGATCTAAAATTGTCAAACCTACCACAGAGCAGAGGAGATCTGTGAAATAACACGCAACCACTCCGAGTATCAGAGGACACCTCAAACCCTGACCACCCCCCACATCCATCTCTGCATACATTCCAGCAGGCCAACAGCATCAGCATCACCGCAAAAATAGTTTTAAAGAGAAAATTTAAGTAAATGTAAGCGTGCTGCTGAATAGGGAAAAGACAGAGTGAAGCTCTTCGCACTGCTCCAAAAATAGCATTGTTAGGCACTGGGTGCGCTTGTCTCCATGGCAACGGAGAGCGCAGTCCTCTTGGAGCTACTGGTGTCTTGTGATGGTGGGAGAGGACCTACTCCAGTGTGCACAGAACACAAGGATTTGATCTTTGCTGAGGCGAGACACGTTTGGTATTTGTACAAATTCCTTGAGGAAGGAAAAGCTCAAAAACAAGTTTCATAACTCGTTTAACAACACCCCCCCCCCCTTTTTTTTTTTTGGAAGGAAGAGGTGTTACATCACAAATCAACCGGGCATCTGGAGCGTAAAGTTCTAATCCTGTTCCTTGTTTCTGTGCTGAATCTGCTATGGAAACTTCCATACTACCGCAAATTCCACCATTGTCTTTGATAAGATACAAAATTTGTTTCGATAGATAGGTACTAGATAGATACTTTATTTAATCTCAATAGTCAAATGTTTCGTGACGTACAGGGAATAAAGTTATTTGACATTCAATGGAGGTATTTCGATTTTTGATTTGTTTGTGTGCTGCCAGTCATACTTTATTGCAGGGATGCTGTTCACAACACAGATAAGAGCTGTTATAAATGTTTAAATTGCGCCAAGCGATTGCAGATTTCATTGTGATGCTGAATTGCTCGTGACTCGCATGTTAGTGGGTGGAAGATGGAGACAGCCGGCGAAAACTGTCCTTCAGGCCTCCTCACCTTTCTTATTAAATGTGCCCCTCTGCGCCGGGAGGTCTGTGAGTGGGAAGCAGCCTTGTTACCCTCTTCAAGGTGCTCAGGTGTTTCTTGGAGCCAGGAAGTAATTGAGTTTCCCCCATTGAAAATCCCCATCAGTGCACCAGCTGGTAATCCGTCTGAAATGAAGTGGACTGCAGATGTTTACGTGTGAGACGTGACGGGAGCACGAAGGGACAGATCTCGTTGAGCGAGGCAGAGTGAAAAGGGTGCAATTACAAAGAGCTTGTGTCGCAAAAAGGAGGAAATCAAAAGCAAACATGTACAAGCTGAGAGTAAAACTGTGATAGTGAAGTCATCTGGATCATGGTTGTGGAGAAGCTTGTCTGCCGTCTCTAACCTGTGAGCAGGGGTTTGAAGAATGAACCTGCAGAGCTGCACTGAAGAGGCCACAGGTTATTCAACAGAAACACCAGTTTTTCCAGTATCTGTTTTTGGGACAAAATTCATTTTATTTTATGACAGACGCAAGACAAGAAACTTAATGGACAATGAATATTTGACATGTCACATTGAAAATGAATGGAACATGGTCATGATGGAACCGGCAGATGAATCAATAACAACAATAAATGTCCCAAAATGTTTGTTTGCAACTTAACATCAACAACACTGCTGAAATGAAACTGTCTTGCATCGCAGTAAATACAGTGCTCTAGTTGTTTGCTAAGAATACTACTGGTATATATATACATTTGTGGGTAGCAGTTAGAGAACGCCAGCGAAACACTCTCAGAACATCTAGTAATCTGTGTTTAGGGCTGATAATGAGTCTTTCTCTGGGGACATTACCGTAATATACGGTATAATCGCGACATAATCGCTTTCCTGTCATGGCCGTCACCGATCTATTGTTGAACGTGCATAAGCACTGCATCAGTACAACTATGTCAATTTCAGGAAAAATGGTGCAAGATAATTTCCTAACCATTCACTGTCATGGAATGGAAATGTAATCAAAGTACATGTTTAATACTGACAACTAGTACTGTTGGCCGTTTCACTATGAGAACAGAAATGAGGAGTGGATGAGTCAGTCTGGGACATGAATGCCCTCTCAGTTGAACCAAACATATGCTATAGCCTGTTTACGTGTCCCGGTATCACCTTCAAGCTCCCCTCCAGCTTTCAGTTAGAAGGAAAGCTCGCATAGATTGGTGCATATAAACCGCATTTACGGCACATTTTTGTATCGTAGCAGATAGAACAACGTTACACCTGCTCTGGACACAAATATGCCCCTCAGGAGCAATAAATGATAAGTGTTTTCTTCAAGGAGCAGTAGACAAGCAACCCAGGACCTGTCTATCTTCAGGGTTTAAGTGATAAGGACACTCATAAGCCTGTGGATAGTGATCCAGAAAGTAGAAGGCACAAGGTAAAGACTTGAGAATGCATCTACTATTTGGGAACAGTCGTATCCAGCACCTGCCACAGTCATGATTAGGGTGAGGTGGAGCTCACCGACCAGCTGGGCTGCTGCTGGCACTCACAGCCTCACGACTCACACACAGCTCTGCTGCTCAGTCCGCTTATTTGTTAGAGCAAGAGAATGAGGCGTACAACATGAGCAGAAGCGTCTGGCGTTCCTTTTCTGTGAATGAATATGCAGCAAAAACATTAGCCAGTGAAGCCCAGTGGAAACAGCAACTTCATCCGTTTGGGTACTGACACCATTTACTAAGCGTCAGCGTGGGATCAGGCTACTCGCGTTTGCAGACACGCTGCTGACTCTGCATGGACCACGAAAGCAGTTTCGTACCGAACCAAAAAAATCTCCATCATCAAGATGATGTTCTGCTACATTGCATGTGGTGCAGTGCGTATCAGAGAAACAGAAAACACCACCAGCTAAAGCATCTGAATCATCTGACATTGTTGTTACCGTACCTGTACGTTACTGTACCACTTACCTCAGCCCCTGTGTCTATAAAAACGGCTCACTGACTCAGGTCAGCATAGTCTTTCTGTTTCTGTTTTGCCCCTTCCTCTTTGTAGAGACCCTTGAGAGCGAGCCGTGGAATCCCACTGAAACAGGCATCACCAGCAGTCTTAGCAACATGCAGTTAATGGTGTAAATGTCAAATTATAAAACCTTTGACCAACCCGAGCGGTTACGTCTTTGCATTAGCATTTCAACAGCTTACAATCCCATGTCTTGAATAGCGTCCCATAATTCAACATTTCCTGATGTCATGAAAAGTTATGTTTGCTGCTTATCATACTGTGTTTTACAAATTGTTTTCAATTAACCAGCAAACTGGCTTGTTAATTGACTAATCATGTAATGAAGTAGTGTTGCGTTTATTTATTTCTGCTGTGTGTCATTCCAGCCATTTTCAACCTTATTCCAGTGGGGCTGCGAGTGGTGGCCATCCAGGGGGTACAGACCAAACTCTATCTGGCTATGAACAGTGAGGGCTTCCTGTACACATCAGTAAGTGTCTGTCTAAATGTATTTGTGTGTGTGTGTGTGTGTGTTGTATTATATGTCATTTTTTGATGGAATTCCCAGCCTCAAACCAGGATTTAGGATGAGCTGTGTAGGGTACATCTGCTGCCCGTGACCACCTCTCCTATCTAACGAATATTTGACCAGTGTGACTGGATAGTGCGTTTGGGATTGTCAGAGCTCAAAGGTAAATGCAGCTCTACGTCTGACAATGGCTGCTGTTTGCACAGCAGTGCTAATTAGACCAGTTCTGCCACACAGCAGCGGGGTCAGCTGCTCATCTTTGTGTTGGTATTTGTGTTGTATTGTGCACTTTAAAATGCTGTGACATCTGTGATATATAATGTTTGAGTGTGGAAGTTCAAAAGGAGTCTTCTATTTCTTCCCCCAGAACCCCTGTGAGTGTCGGCTGGTTAGCTATGACTGTTTTATGTTGTTATGTTGTCTATCTATCTATCTATCTATCTATCTATCTATCTATCTATCTATCTTCTATCCTTCCATCCATCCGTATTTTACACATTAGGACAGTTTGACAGTGGATGTGACCTCTAATTTATAAATGCCAAATACAGAGTAATTCACACCCTCAAATTCATCATAAGAAGTGAATGTATATGTATATTTGTATATGTAATCACAGCTATACCATCTCAACCCATGTCCTGTTGTTCTCACAAGCCGGTAGTAAAGCGAATTGTTTCTGAGATAATCTTAATTTGAAGTTGACAAGCTGCACTGACATAGAATCCCATTGTATGGTATCTATTATGTATTGCATGAGGAATTCATACTATGTCAGTGACTCCAACACTGGACTCCAACATGCATGTCAACTCAAATATCCCATAACGCCGTCGGTAAAGGACCAAGCTCTCAGTGATGCCTTTCTAATGCTTAAGTTTAAAATTAGTTTACCAGTTAGTCACAGCATTATACATTGATGGTAACCGTGGTTACACAGTTCCAATACAAGAAGGCCTTCAGGAGATGACAGCAGTGCTCCTCTAAAGATACTGTACATACTGCTGTTTATATATAACAAAGTATGTTGGACCAGAGTTTACAAAGAGTGATTTTGGATGCTACTCACCTTTCCTGTGTAAACTGACCAACTCACCCTCACGATGACTACACCAATGCAACATCATCATTATGCTACCAAATTACCTGCATAAATCTAATTCTTATTCTGAGTGAATGAAGGCGTGTTACTGTTTTTTCATTTGATTTAAGCTTTGAATAATTCGGTTGCAGGTGACACTATGTTCCTGTTTGTCCTTCTCCTAAATGCCACCATGGTGTCCAGTGGCAGGTGTCACTAAAAGACTGACAGGCTGGAGGGATTTGCATCCGCGGGGCCTTCAAGCACGCACGTTCAAAGCTGACAAACAGTCGTCATAGTCGAATTAGTAAAGATCATTCTGTATGGTTAAAGGTCTCAGTAGACGGAGACAATCCTGATAGATGGGGACAAGCCCAGCGAAGCTAATTGGTAGAAAAACATGGGTCCCTCCGGCCCCTCTCCCTCCACCTTACCTGACTATTGCACAGAGACACAAATGCATTCATGGTTGATTAGATTGCTCTCACCAAGCGTTCATTCCACTTAAGTCACACCAGTTAAAGAACTGCAAATGGTTTAATGGTAGAAGCAGCAGAGAAGCGTATGGTCTTTGCTCTACAACTTCTACAGAGAACTAATCCTTTAAACAACAAATAAATATATGAACACTTGAAAAATGAATGATATCATTTAACAACTGAGAAGCTACAACGGGGGGCACGATTAGGAGGATATCATCATATTAATAGTGAGTGCTATCAGGATGAAAGAATGACCCACACATGATGTGATTGGATCTAACCTACGTTGGCTGACGGCACTGCAGCGCAATCTAAATCCATTTCAATAGACAGAATTTATCCAACAATCATAAAGAAAGGACTGCAATGACCTATTGTACACATGTAATCATGGCAACAAATCATTGTATCATCGTAATGGAAGCTGACCAGTGACCTCATTCAGTGTACAATACTATTAGTAAAACCAACAGAATTTCACATACATACATAATCGCATCACGATATTATGAATGGTTTATGGTCGGCCTCTTATCACATTGTAATCATAACAGATCCGTGGGGGCTGCCCCAACTACGCAACCCTGAGGGAGTTACACAGAAATAATTGACACAAAAAACACATTCTGTGAATCATGTCCCACACACACATTCATACACAGTCTTTAACGTCCCCCCCACAGCAGTCCACAGCTCCCAGTGAGTGATTGTAAAGCTATGAGTCACTAATTAAACATGAGCAGTAAGATTCATTTGATTAAGATGGAGACTTGCGGTAGAAGTACAACAGCAGTGGCTTTGCTTGATTTCTGAACAGCCTTGTATAGCTTCCGTTCTGGGGGGGGGTGGGGTGGTGAGCTGCTTAGAACAATGTACGTTGTACGGTCAGATTTCTTGACCTTTTGCATTGTCGCCTCCACCTGCTTGATTGAAGCGATGCTCATTGCAGTCTTTCACTTCTCTGTCCCGCTGAACCTCAGCATCTTAAACGGAGAGACTTTGGGTGCTGTTGTTACCAGTCTGCTACTTTGCAATCGTCCCCAAGGTTGTAGCCAAGGGCTTCATGTGTTAAAGTGTTCATTGGAGCAAATGATTTGAAAGCTGTGCATTATGACTGCAGTTCCAAAAATACACCTTCTATCCCAAACTTTGACAAAAAAGATTCATGCGTTGCATGTGTTTTTGGAACGCCCAGTACTATTATTGTAAGTGAAATAATTCTTTGTTTTTACAATGGTCTTGTCCAAAGGTGAGAGATTAACTTTAAATCAATTTTAAATATGAATGAAATCTTTAATATTAATATTAATCTAATAACTATGAGCATAATAACTTTATTGCGGTCCTTGATAAAGGACATGAAAAAGAGCTCAGGTTACACACAGGTAATATTGACAATCAGCCAGCGGCAGAAAAATTTCACTCTTATAACCATTAAAAATGGAATAAAAGTATAGAAATAACAGATTATGACAGATTTGTTTTTTTGTTTAGGTCTGTTAAATTGGAAAAATACACTTGGGGGATGGGGAGAAGAGCTTTCTGCTTCACCAGCCAGTCACAGCTCAGTATCGCAGGGAAGTTCCCAACTGGTGGGGAGACAAGTGACGCAGATTGTGTTGAGAATTTGTGCACTGCTGCTGGTTGTCTCCCATTATTCTACATGTATGATTGCATGCACGAATGGAGATTTAAAGGCCTGTGCAGTATATTAAATAAGGCATGTATGAACGTACACTAAATGGATGTCAGGAAGTGAATCGAATCTGACATGTGTGTATTTCCTAACAACATTAATTTGACATCTACATGGGGATCTCTCATATATACAACTGCATGTTCACCTGTATGTACATCATGTATGCTCTATACATAAAAGCAGAAAATGTATGCAGCGTAAAAGAGAATACGATTGAGCGAGTGAGAGTGTGTGGGTGAGGCAGAATGCACCAGAGAAAATATATTCATCCATCGTCGTCATTGTGTGGAGGAGGAAGAACCAATTAGTATGTATTTTACTTTACTAGCCTTCCATTTCCAGTTTGACCCTACTGTGACCCTCCACACTTGTTTTCGTTCTCCATCCACAGGACGAAAGTTGTCAACAGTTGTTGCAGTCTTGTTGCTTTTAAAAGACAAACTGAGCCCTTTTGCTTGGTTTTAGATCTAAGGGTGTATTTTTAGAGCCTCATCAGAGTGGCGTCCACGTACCTCACAGGGTGCTTTTAAGCGATGTTATTAATTTCCAGCTTTAAATGTCATATTTGAATTAGCATGAGTCACTGAGCCTCCAGTTGAGTCTCGTCTAGACTGCTCTGAATGAGTGTGAGTAAAATTGAGTGTTCAGGTTAACATGGCTGACGTGTGTAGGCTTTTTGAAATGCTGCGTCCGTGTCCAACTGATGCTTTATCATCACTGTGATTTTTCTGTTCAGCTGTGAACAACTTCAGCCTTATTTACAATCACAACATGAATTTTCTCATTTTTTAAGAGAAAGAGAATATTTGATACTTATGATAGATTACTTATAATAGATATAAAGATATTTGTACGATAAAGTTGATGAGGAAATGATTTATATATAATAATTCAAGTTGACATTCTTGTAAATGTTTCACTTAAATTAAAAATGTAGCTTGTCGAGGGCCTCGTGACCAGAGATCCAGTGAGGTTTCAGTAATCACAGAGATGAAGACGTGTTGCTGAAGTGTGTTGCTGTTCAAAGCGTCCAACAGACAAGTATGAAGCATCAAATCTCTTGAGGCAGCTGGCTTTACAATCTTTTCACAAACAGGTTCTTTTGACCTCAGCTGTGTGTGTTGGTTTCTTTTGCCTCTCTGTGACGATTCCCGGCGGTCTAGCCAAGGGAAACACATTTCTCAATCCATCAGGTTAAAAGCAAAGCATTTGATCCTTTCAGACATGCGTGATGTGTATGTTTATTTGCATATAGAGTGGAGAAGTGAGATCAAGAGTGGTCACTCAGGATACATGTGGGGACACAATCAGTTGAAGGTGTAAACGACTGGATCCCATCAGCCCGCACTTGATGGGAGCACCTTGCAGAATTTAGAGCCACAAATGTTGCAAGAACCAAACCCAACCAAAGCTGAAACTTTAGTTCACTGGGTCGAAAGAAAAAAACAAAAGTCTTCATACATCCCACAGTGGAGAAATTTAATTCATCAACGTAAAAAGTGATGATACATCAGGGTCTTGTTTACAGCTTGTCTCCACTGCCAAGTACCCAGAAATATGTTCATGTATGTTTGAGTACCTTAACAGTAAAAATCGCTGCAACATGATATAAAAAACAGAATCTTTTTCAACTGGAGTTAGCAGACAGTTAAATCTTTGTGAATTCACAAAGCATTTTGTTAAATAGGCCTTTTCAGCCATGCACAAAGCCTTTGGTAAATAACCACGGCTGTAAGGTCGCACTTCACTGAGCTGTCATTTACTACGGTGTGTGTGTATGTGTGTGTGTGTGTGTGTGTGTGTGTGTGTATACTGTGCAACCTGCGTGGGTGTGTCTGTTTGTATTTGGTATTTGTAAGGGTCTTTTCCAGCTTAGAAAGCTTCAGCTAAAGTTGCACTTTAATCCACTTCCACTCCGCTGAAAACGCTGCAGCTTTGAAAAGACGGATTTAGCAAGGTTTGTCTTCGCCGCCTGGACATTGCACTCGCTTTTGTGAGTCGCACAAGTACTGATGGGGCTGCACAGAAAACCGACGCACACTCAGCCTCAGTTCCATTGACATAATTCCTTCCATTTCAGTTTGGAATTGGCAGCTAAATTCTCTCAAACAGCGTTGATTTGATGGGAAAAAAAACAGCCAATACTTTTCTAGAGGAGAGCAAATCATTATACGAGTATTTGTCCTTCTGCTCATTGGATCAGGAAAACACTACTAGCCAGTAATTATCACCCTTGAGCCAATAGCAATGTGCCTTATAACTGTGCATTCCTGCTGCTGGAATATCCACTTTACACTTAGAGTACCACCACTGATTCGTTTTCTACTAGCAGGATGAAGAAATGATTCTAAAACCAACTTTTTTTTCTGAATAATTTGACTAATACACAACGACTAATACAAATGTTCATAATAGCAGTATAAACAGTAACGCTACAATCTGTGGAGGGCAGCAACACCCACACAAAGTCTCAGGTAAAGTTTCACAGTTTTAGTAAGACGAGCCGCCTACATAAAAAGTTGTGCAAAGGCTGTCACCTTATATTCTTTTTGAATATATATACGCTACCAGTCAAAAGTTTGGAGAAACTGCTCCATGCCTACTTTTTAGACCGTGTTGCATTTGTGGATGTGCATCCTTGTTTAATGTGTGTGTGTGTGTGTGTGTTAGTTTGTGTTTGATGGCAGATCATTTCATACAGTATCTACAGTACCTCCCAATATTGGTGACAGAGAGAAGAGCTCTGCGCTTGTGTGCGAGTGGATTTTTCGTTCATAAGTCAATTCAGCTCTCCAGTTCCACGCAGTGTGATTGCTTGGCGGTGGTGATGAGAACAAGCTGGTACAAAAAAAAAATAAAAGATGTTTTGATGGTCATATGGGAGCAACTTGGCTTCAGTCAGCACAACAAATCTAAACTGAAATACAGTGCGGAAACAGTGGCGGCGAGGAATGAGCAGTGTGTGGGAGAGACAGCGAGACTGCAGGTGTGCTGGAAGTTGGAGCCGAGTCAGGTTAGCGTCAGACTGCAGTGAACAGAACAGGAGAAAATCAGTATGAGGTACTTTACCAGATATTCAATGCTACAATTTCAGAACCAATCACATTCTATAATTGTGGTTCTGGAAAATGACGTCATAACTAATAGGGCTCATGGTCCAGCATTTATGTGCAAGTGGATGAAGTAGAAATATGCTATATACTGGTACTCGGTGCAGAATCAGCCATTGAATATCACCTCCTTCTCTCCTTCTGTTAACTTATCTTCTTATCTCCCTGACATGACATGAATTGCATGAATGAGATGAATATAATACATAGAACAGTGAACAGTGGAGTTTTCATAAAAAATGCATTTTCAATTGTGCACATGCAACACAATACAGGTTTTCAAAATAAAAAGAAAATAAACACAAGCCCTGAAACTAAACTGCAGATAATTTCCTAGAAGGAGGCAAGAAGAATGAACATTTCTACCACTGTAGTAAGATTTTAAAACGTTGAGCTCTGCATGAAAGAGAGGCTCTACAGCTTCCATTCCTCGCCCTTTTCATCTCTCTTTCTCTCTGTTTACAAGCCCCACAAGTCCTAAAGACAGAAGATCTATTAAGTCAAATGAAAAAACACCATTTTCAAAAACGAGGAAGGAGCTGGGAGATTTGTCAATTTGTCTCCAATAAAACGGGGGAGCAGTAGACAGGTCACTCAGCAATGAAACATGAAAGGCAAAGTCAATGTGCACAGGAATAATTTTAGCCCTAACACATGTTAGTGACCGTAGCCAGCTGTGCATCATTTGGACAAGGTTGCAGTGTTAAGGCAGAAGACGTAGTGAAGTAGTATCATTAAAAGCCCATTTAGTCAAACTACCACAGGGAAGTGGGGAGAGACAAATAACACCACTGATATTATTCCTATGGAGACAGTGTCCTACTTTTTTTAAGTGATTTCTCATTGGTTTATCTGGCACTGTAGTGCTGATTTAAATGATGTGTGGTTTCTGCGCTGGCAGATTGGTTTCAGTGAACAATAGCGAAAAGATTTTGACTGAAGAAGAGTCTGCTGAAGCACGTTCAAAAGCGGCTGAATGTTCCCGTCGATCACAGTCCTCTTAGAACAGAAATAGGGGATCCCCTGCCATTTTGGCCCCTCCTTGTGTCAGTGCAGTGAGCAGTAAGTCGCCCACAGCACCGCTCCAATACAGCAGTGCTCTCGTCCATCTTGGCACTCAGTGAGCCTGTATGAGTCTTCATGGTTTATCAGTAGGTTCCTATTCTTCTCTGTGGTGCATGTAACCAGCCAAATCCACATAAGCTCATTATTAGAGGTAGAACAGAACTCCTGGCTCAAACCCTGCGCCGCCCTTTACTTTGCTTCCAATAGCTGCTCGTGCATGACGGAAATGGAGGCTGCCCAGCCTTTCTAAGACTGCTCACGCGAATCAGGCTGACCAGAGAGTGTGGTGAAGGAATAAGCAATGCATAGGAAGGAATGAGAAAGCCAGGAAGACACTGAGATGAGTATAATACCACTTACATGATAGTTGAAATGAGTTTCAGGCTTCCCGTCCCTGCCGGCACACACACCTTTCAGTTCTTTGTGAGCTGTGGTAGTACCAGATGTCAGTTATTGGTCCTACGTCTTACGTAGGCTTCAGTGAGCCCTACGCTGATATTTAAAGAAAGAAGACACATTTTACCCAGCTCTCTGCACAGGGGAGAGTGTGTATGTGAATGATAGACAGCTACACGGATAAAGGACTCATGCGCTGGTTTCATGGCTTTACTTCACTTTTATGAGAAAAGGAATCAGGGATGAGCATCTGTGCGCTTTGGATTAGAATCTGCAATAAACCTCCACAGCAAGGTGATGTTCTTAGTGGAGAGATGATGGACAGGGAGTGTGTCATGATGAATTTCATCCTCAATACAGAGGGGCATCAAACTAACTGTGTACTATATATACTACTATAATGTATAAACATTCTTAAACGGGCGACAGAAGCCGGGCACAACACAGTCGACTAGTCTTAGGAGTTTCTCCGTGTGAATGATGAATGATGTATATAAAAGCCTCAGCGGTTCAGACGTGAAGCTCAGTCCTGTTGGTACTGCACATTGAAAAGTGCCACTGTCGGATGATATAGATGATAGAGTTTGTAGTGATCTTACAAGCCTTTGGCCCCCAGGTCACATCGCCACTCGCACCAGCACCACCCACTCAGATGATGTTTGTTCTTAGACGTAAACGATTATACACCAGATCAACTCACAGACAAAATAGAAGCTGTTAATAAATCACGTTCCCCCAGTGTTAGCAGTAACCAATTACATTTCTGAAAGGCAGGAGAAGAAGACATGCACGTACCATAAACATCCCCATCAACAGTGGGTCGCCATCAGTTTGGAGTGCGGGTCTCTTGCCGCGGTCCTGACCAGTGACTACTGATACTTTATCGCCTGCACGATCCATCTGGTTTCCAGGTCGTGAAAATGTTTAGTGACTTGACAAAATGTTGCATTCGTTTGCAGAAAAAGCTGCTCCTGCTAACAGAACATGTTGTGGTCTGACCTCTTTAGTCTGATTTTATTGTTTAATGATTAATCATTTCAATGATTTTTTTTTTTTTTGAACTTTGACAATTGAACTTCGTCTCTTCTGCGTCATTTGACTTCTATCATGCATTGTCTCTTAGTATTGCTCATGAGGGAAACGTCCTTCGTAAACAGCTCCTCAGATTGGACAAACACACACGTCTCAAGTCTAAACTGAGAAAACCTTCTCCCAGAGTAAACAAAACTCAGCCACGCTGTTCTCACATTAACTGGCAAATACTGTGCTGGCATTGGATAGTAAAACACACAGACTGGGGGGTTGTGGGCCGTGCAGTGTCGACACTGCAAGTCTCTCAAATGACAGTTCATTAAGAGAGAAAAGAAAAGTAGTATAGACATATAAAAGCCTTGCATGCCCTTTATGAAAACATAATATCAACGATACTCATTGCAGTGTAAAAGGTCAGGCGTTAAATATGTGGGATATGCAGTCATGGACCAAAATCTTAAACACAGTAGACAATTCTCTGAAAGATAACGATGTGCCTATACATAATTAACATCCAGGAACGAAATGAGAATATTCTCATTATCTTGCTTGTATGTTTTATTAATGCCCCTCAGTATCTGTCACATAACTGTTATCTGTGCCATGAAGTGCTGCATTATTCACTGCAGTAAATGGAATGAATAGATTTATTCTCAAGAGACAACAATTTTGAAGTAGGGAATTGAGAATGGAGCTAGCTGCTGCGGTCTTTGTGTGTGTGGGGGGGGGGATTTGAAGCACGATGTACTGTTCCCCTTCAGCTGCTAGTGTTCATAACAAGACGTCACAGAGACCTTCTGGATCACAGTCCAACAACTACTATACTCTCTGTCAACAATAACTGTATCTGCTTCTCCCTTTTCCCACAGGAACACTTTACACCAGAGTGCAAATTCAAGGAGTCAGTGTTCGAGAACTATTATGTTACATACTCCTCCATGATATACCGCCAGCAGCAGTCGGGCAGGGGCTGGTACCTCGGTCTGAACAAGGAAGGGGAAATCATGAAGGGGAACCATGTGAAGAAGAACAAGCCAGCAGGCCACTTCCTCCCCAAACCTCTTAAAGGTGAGTCTGTCCTCTTTCAGATATTCTTGTCATCATAGCTGAAGATGCTCAATTGTGAGTTGGGGAAAGTTTCTTGGGTTTTCTCCATAATTGGCTACTTCATACTCTGTCCACCTTTCACCAAAGACTGAATGAGCTTTTTCTCCGTGACTTCCTGCCATGTACAATTCCAATTAGAAATGCAGGCATGGACCTTGTGCGTTGTTCCAGCTGGTCACACTCCACTGCAAACACTGTAAAATGGGGCCAAGAGACATTCAAATAGTCGCACCAAGGTTTCATTAAAGTCTTTGAGAACCACACACAGCTGACGGGTGTGGCGGTGGAGAAACAAGGACACAGAGATAAAGAAATGGTACTAGTGTGTTGAAAAGGCTAAAGCCCTTTCATCCTGCAGAAAGCACAGAGAAGAGAGCAAGTGCATTTTTGCTTCAGATGGATAAAAGGAAAGTCCTTTTTTTTTCCCCTCGGTAAGAAATGAAAGGCTTGCACCACTGAACACTCGAGCAATGACAAAAAGAGGGCAGTTTCTGTCTATAGTTGATTGTTGGTTGGGATCTGTCAGAACTGACTCCTCATTCATTTGCCTCATTCTTTTACATGTGTATGATGAATTATTCACAAATTCTATTTTTATCATAAGATGATCAAGGACTCAATGGATTTCAGGTGGAGGTGCCTTGATTTTAGTCTTTTAATGATAATGATCGGTCACATCATTTTATTTAAAACGCATGTATTTATTAGTGGAGATCAATCTTTTGTTTTACACAGTTGCTACGTCATTTTATTTTCCAGTGTCTTTCTCTGGCACATCTCCAGCCAGCATATTAGGAGTCTGCGTCTCCCTACAGATCCCTGTAATAGTCTTTCACTTTCATTTACCTGGTCATCCAGGAGGTCTCAGACACCATTAAGAGCAATACTAGAGAAAGATTGTCTTGCCTTATGCTGAGAGAGAACTACTGAGGGAGTGAAACAGAATATCAGGGTAGCTTTTGGCATGTGGGACATTCTCACACACACACACACATTCAGCTTGCTTTCATTAATCTAAAAGTCTGTCAAGTCCAGTGTCAAATTCAAAAGGAGCAAAATACATTGAGAACATGAAAATGTGTAAAACATCTCCATCTCTGGTCTGATTTTTAAATGTAACACACGAGATTTATTCATTTATATAATATAAATGGCATCTACCACGAAGGGGGTTGGACCCGAGCTCTGTAAGGGAAATGGAGAGAAAGAGGGAAAAAAAGGAGGATTTGTTCCAGCAGCTCATAAAGATTCAGTGGCAGTGGTGTTACAGGGGCACCAATTAAAACGCTTCCTCTGCACTGGGAATGGCACTGGGAACCCTGACCATTATTCCCTCCTCTTCAGGTTCCAGTCTGTGAGCCTTTCATTCTGTCTTCCTCAGAATAAAGCGCAAATAAAGTGCAGGAGTGCAACTTGCATCATTTGAAGGCAAACAACAATTCCTGTTTGTTTCTGGAAAGTCTTGCTGCATTCCCCAAAGCGATGCCTTTACAAAGCTTCCTGTCTGCAAGAAAAGTGGGAAGATGGATGGTTGTTACTGGGGATTCATGTTCAAACACATATAGCAGCAACGGTGTTGGATCGATGGCGTATTCCTAAGGTCATACATTTCTGTCACAAATGAAACTGGTACCAATCAGCAGCAGCTTCACAGCGAAGTCCTCCGATTGACTGATGTGTTTACACAGCGACAGCTCACTGTAAAATGCTGCGCTAAGTGAAGTGTCTGAAGGCCCGGGTTTGCTGTTTCAGCCACAGATTCCCTCCGGGATGAACATCAAATAGCATTTTAGGCAGGAGGATGTTGACAACATCCTGAAACCAAAGACTGGGAACCTCAGATTACTGATAGTTCTTCTGAAAAACAGCTGCTGAAATGCAGATCGGGCGATTGCTGCATACGCAGCAAAGCCAAAGCACTAGCAAGTCCTGAATTTATAATGCCATGCTGTGAATGCATATATTTTTTTTTTCCACAGCGTGGCCAAAGTTGTGACACCTGAGCATCAAACTGATGCATCAAAAAAGCTGAATTCACAGTTGAATGCTGTGAAAGTTAAACCTCAGCCTGATGTGCAGTGATCATAAGCATTTTGTGGAAGCAATCTTGTGAAACAGGTCGTGCAACAAATGCGTGTTTGTCTGAGCCACAACTGTTTTCTGTTTTCACAGTTGCAATGTACAGAGAGCCATCCCTCCATGACTTGACAGAGTTCTCCCGCTCCGGTAGTGGCACCCCCACCAAGAGCCGGAGTGCGTCAGCTGTGCTCAACGGAGGCAAAGCTGTGAGCCAGAATGAGTCGACGTAGCCCACCCTGGGGCTGCACCACCAAACCTTACCTCCAGCAGAGCGTGAATCCAAGCAGACCTTCCTCCTCTTAGCAGCGGTTCAGGACGAGTTAACACACATTTCAATAAAAGTAGATACCATTCTGATTAATCATGGTTTCCATCTCAAGCATAAGCATCAGTAGGAAGAAAGTTAATGACATATTAACCATTCTGGATTTGGAAAAAGAAATATTACAAGTTTTGTTTGGAGCTTGAGATTTATTTATCACCTTGATCACTCTCAGTATGCCTCATCTTTTACTTCTTTTAGTTTCCTTCGTATCCTGTGGAGACTAACTTTTCTTAGGTCATGTAGACACCTAGCACTTGTGCATCTGCCAGATAGAGACAGGAAGTTGGAGATGTTGCATTCAGGGCAACCCGTCACGGCGCTGGTCAACGAGGCTGCAGTGGTACAGTGTGAGCCCTGATCTCTGTCTCATCCCTGCTTCTGTGAATACAAAGCCTATAAACTCCGTGGTGTAGCACTGTCCTAATGGGACCGTGGCCCGCCAGTGGGTAGCTCTCCTGCATCCTAGTGCACACGCTCAAAGACTGAGCTCTCTAGCATGGGAAAACGACGCCTATGTTCAGCTGACCTGAAGTATAACGCACGCTGTGGCTCATGCAGTTTGTTTTTCTGTCCTTTTCAGAGACGCCACAGCTGCACCTTGGTTTTTGCTAATTTTTTGGAATTAGCTGAGAGCTTGTTGTTAATGGTTTCCATCCCTTTGTGTTTTCCCCCTTGCCATTGTTCAGTATCTGTGTTTTTGTTGCTGTTGCACCATTGAAAGGGGTTCCAGCAAACCAAAGACTGAAGACAAGAGTGTCCCTTTAAGCCGATGAAATCCAAGCCAGTATGCAGGCAAAGCTGGAATTTGTTTCCATTGTACACTTTTTGACGAGCAAACGCAAAGATGTCAGGAACTGAGCGCATATGGCAGAAAGAAGTGGTTTTAAAATTGGCAGCGTGCTTGTTGTTGTGCTTTTCTTTCATTTGTTGTTGACAACTGAGGTACGACTAATCTGTGTCCCCATCTCCTTCTGTTTCAACTGTGTCACACTGTCTATCGCGTGTCCTCGTGAACTGTTTCCTCCTTCTGTGCTTGTGTCATGATTTGACCTCCCGCCATCCTCTTCTGTCAACTTTTGAGTGATACCGGGCACCATAGAAATATGGTGCAAGACCCTTCCCAGGATGCTTGTTCTGTGTTTGAGTAACTTATTGTAGTGACGATATTTTCTATATTAAAAGAAAAAAAATACTGTGGACTTTTAGGTGGCTTAACATTTTATAGGACACGTCATATTTGTAAACTCAAAAAAAGACATTAACAATTGAACATCTTCCCTCTCTTGCACAGGGCATGTACAAACACAATTATGTACAAAAAGGACCCTTTTTGCAGGCTATGTACTCTTCCCTTAAGCTACATAACTTCTTTCTGGTACATACTGTAGGGCAACTTTCTTCTCTTGGTTTCCTCCAGAGATGGTTTGTTTTAGGTGAACCTATGTGTTGCATGGGAGAAAGCAGGGAACTCTGGTCTAGGGCTGCATGATGTAGGCTATGTGTAATTAACCCATGTTGGATCATGTGTTCCAAACTACCAGACAAACTCTGACATCCAGGCAGACACTGTGGCTGTCTGATTACTTCCAGTTGTTTATTATCTGTTGTATACACAAAAATGCACTGAATAAAATGTTTATATTAAGATATACTTTTAAAATGTTTCCGACTTTCTTTCTAAGTATTTGCTGCCGTCAAGATTTAAAAACCAGAGCAGACACTTTGTATGCAGGTTTACAATTGTTCCACGCTCATTTTATCAAATGAGCCAGTATTTCCTCCTCATATGGCAAGACAAAGACTTGATATTTACTGTTTTCCAAAAATGCAATCAACATCACAGTATCGGGCTGTGTGCATGATAAATAAAGTTGTTACGGTGGTATAGCCTCTTCATGTGTGGACAGAGAACGTGACAAGATGTATAATTAAGAGGGAAAGTGGGAAAGGATGATCTGACGTTCTCTGAGTTACGCTTTATTAATAGGGTCGGCCCTCTTCCTCAGTGTGTGTCATCTGAGGAAGAAACATTTTCTTTAATTGGGGTTCTGTCTGTGTAACTCTGCTCTGATTGACGCTCACCGTGTATGATGGCAGCGATGGGGGCAAAGGCTGTCAAAATATGATCCGGAAAACAAGCTATGTAATTTAATAAGCATAGCGACTGCTGATCTATACGAGGAGGAGCTGTGCATTAGGAAGCACTACATGGATACTGAACCCTTTTTCTCGTTAACTTGAATAATTATTTAATAATTATGTTGTTACTTTACAACCCCAAACCACACAGTAGGAACATTTCACACTTATGTTGCTCCAGCTAATCAAAATCTAAAAGGTTCGAAACCAGAATTTATCATATGCATAATATATAACACAATTTGACAACTATCCGAATACAATATATCTTTATTGCAGATAGAATAATCTGATTTATACAGAGCTGAATAGCTCAGATGAAAACTGCTGTAGTAGATGTGATGCATCTTTCTGTTTATGAGAATCATCATCACCAGTTCCATCTAATGTACCATTACTTGGCAATTAAACTTAAATCCCTGGAAACCAGACTGTGGGACAAATAAGAAGAAAAGAGAAGAAATCAAAGCTCTACAAACCTGTTGTCATTTGTTTTATGGAGCTGATGGATGGGCCAACGGACATCCAGGAACTACAAAGATAAAAAAAACTAAAATGAACATTTTAGTTGTAATATTACAATGGTATAATGACAAAAGCTGTTTCCTACAGCTAACGTGCAACAGGCCGACTCCTCATCCTCAGAGTGTGAGCAGCATAGACATCAATTTGGTCTTTGGAGACTGCCTCATTACGCCTATTGCCAGCCGAGACAGGAGAACTAATAGGCCTTTGTAATATAAGCCCTGATATGAGCTACTTCATCGTTCATGTAGTATGACACCCCCCTACTCCCTTCATTTCCTCCTGCCCATCTCTAGACCTCATTCACTACCCTGGAAAAGTGTGATTCATTAAAGAAGGCTGCTGGCCGTGTTCAGAGATGGTGGTATGACAAGCAGCCACTTTACCTCAGTGCCATCTTTCTCTTTTTCCCTCCGTAGGGCTGTTTCTGTCGCTCGCTACCCAGTTTTTCTGCCCTTTGCTGGGTCACACAAATGATTCCTCATGACGCCCCCAAAAAGTTCTGATGCAAATCCCGATTGTCTTTGTAACACACATTATGTGAGGCAGAGCCATCAGCTCTGCTGTGTGTTGAGATTATAGATCCTGAGTGAGATCAGTCTGCTATTATCTGTCACACATCAGTGAGATGACGAAGGTGTAAAATATGTGAGCACTGTGTACCTGTGAACGCTACAACTCATTACCCTTTAGCGCTGCCAGCGCAGGCTGACTGGCTTCCTCACTCAGTCTCCCTTTCCTGTCTACGCCTTTATCATCATCTCCTTGTCATTTCTACACCGACAAGTACAGAAATAACACACAGAAAAATCAACTCGCTGCAAACCAGCGGTATGCACATTCACTGTGTATTGACACCATGGCCTGTTAGGACAAACTTCAATGTTTCATGATGTCTTTGAGATTTCAGACAGAACTGAAAATGCAGGCACAAATGCATGTTGCAAGAACCGATGACAAAAGACTGAACTCACACAAGGAAATAATGGCTGGACCGCTGCCACATGGGAACAAGACGAAAATGTACAGAAGGAGAGAAACGAACAGTTTGAACGCTACAAGAACAATGGATGCAGGTGGAGCAGGTGATCACAGAGGAGGGCAGAGAGGAAAGGATCTGACGAGAGGAGAGGTCAGTTCCCATTTAACCACAGGACTCAAACTGAGGGAGAACAAGGAAAAACACTTGACAGTGGATGTCTTGTTAGAGAGATAATATGCATAAGCAGGGTTTTGATTCAGTTTGTGAAACCTGCAGTGCAGAGTGAAACATTGATCTGGACAGTATTTCTGGCTAAAATATTTCTGGAATGATTTCTTGCTTTGATGCCACAATAAATGAACTGTGGATGAATTAATTTCCTTCCTTCATTAGTGCTTTAAAATCCCCAAATAAAAATAGTTAGATATAGTGAAAAGAAAAGAGCAACTAATAACCTTCACATCATTAGTATGTATGTGAAATAGAATCAAATAAAACCCCACCAGATGGATGGAGGGATGATTGTATCTAAGTAGTACACAAAGACACAAATCCAATCAAACTGTTACCACTGACAACTAAATGGATGGACATGTTAGAAATTACTTTGTCCACTATAGCAATTAAACATGTCTTTGCTCTTCTGTATTTGCTTGGAGGTGTGTGTGTGTGGTGTGTGTGTGTGTGTGTGCGTGTGTGTGGTGTGTGTGCGTGTGATACAGGAAACAATTTCCCACCTGCCATTCAAGAAATCAAAGCATGAAATTACTTGAATTATGAAACAAGCTGGAAATAATTGCACACAATGTCATGTACAGTCGGTACAAAGTGAAGTGCAGCTGATCAGAAATATCGATGCGTTTACAACCTTCACAAAGAGACGAAGACATGTCAATCTAATTTAAATGTCTGTTGAACAAAAGAGCCTCCCACGAGGGGCAGCTGAAGCTCTAATTTACTTGTCTTTTCCTGCTTGCTGTGCACATCTTATGTAATTTACTCATTTGTTGATGAAAAGGAGGAGTAAAAATCCCCTACAGTGGATTGAAGAAAGGCCGCAGTGGTGAGCGCACTCAAGTGAGAACAGTCAAAGACACAAGTGGACTTCTGATGTGTGTTATACACATTGATCAGGTCAAGAAGCTGCAAAATGCATCATAATTTAACTGTAAATGTGTCTCCAATGTCCTCTGGGAGCAAAGGATATAAATGGAGCCTGCTGTCACTCGTCCCCACTCTCTTCAGCCATCATCTCACATGTTTCTTGTTGGCACAGAAAAGGTGATAGCTTCATTTTCATCAGATTACACCCAAGAACAGAGTGTCTTGCACGTCTCCTTATCGTCACCAGGGACAGGCAGAGAGGAGAGGGTGAGCGCACATTGATAACATCCACCACAAATAGCAGCAGGGCTCACTGCTTCCCCCATTGGTGCATCCTCGCAGTTTTGAGTGCCACTTTACTCACTTAAGCCTGCAGTTGGATGTAATGTGGAATGTTTGTCATTGTGAGAGATCTAACCAGTGGTTAGCAAGAAGGAAATAGATAAGGAAATCACAGGACGACCATACTACTAATTTGTTGTTGGCTCTGTATTCAGTTATGGAATAAAGTGATTGTTGACTTTCAACGTCAGTTTGAGGGTGCTGGCAAGCCCATCCAATAACTTAAAAGAACCTATCTGAAACATTTTTGCAACGAGTCTGGAACCTGACAGGGGAATTGAATCATCAGGGAGATGCAACATCTGTGTTTTCTGTGTATCAGAGCATACATTATTTAGAGGTTATTATTTATAGGTTATTAGATGTTATTCTTCCAGTTTGAGTGGCTAAAGGATGTTAGACCTTGGCAGTACATCTGGATCCTCTGAATATTTGAATCGGGGTAATATTTGTAGTAATGGGACAGGATCCATTAGGTCAGAAATTGCATAAATACAAGAGGAGAGAGTAGATGGAAAATAATTGATTGATGCAGCACCATGAAAGCCTCAGAGGGTTATCACCACCCAGTGAGTGATCACGTATCCCAGTATAAGCCAAGTAAATCAGATTAGCATTATAATAATCCAGACAAAGAGAACAACACATTACTTTAATGAATATTCTCTGGTTAAAATGTGGAGGAGCAGCTTTGGATGTCAGCTGTAGTTGTGGTGTAGTTGTTGCTTTTCTGTTCACCAACTGATAAAATAAACAGTGTACGTATTGGGCAGTCACTGGACACCACCTGGACAATGTAACCCTGTAACTTTGTCGATCATTGACAGCTCCATCCCTTGGGCTGCAACATGGTTCTCTATCCCAGCCAAACATTTAATGGCCTGGAAGTAAAAACACCTGCAACACTCTTCATATTTTAGTATCTCTGGATGAACATAAGTACGTCAAAGTACCTTCTAGAAACTAGGCGTCGTTTCTCTATCGTGGCCTGTGCGCTGTGCGTGCATTATGTGACATCACAATGGAAGGATAAAGTAAAGAGTGATGTGTATCATGCTTGTTTTTCTAGCCATGTGTGAAGTTCTACGTCATTTTACTGTGAACAAACATGGCCGCATCAGAAACATTTCGTCTACTTTGATATTGCAAGTTCAAACAGCAAGCACTATCGAAGTTCACCCCCCCCCCCCAAGTCTTTTCAGTCTCTCCTCTACACATTGATCAAAGGAAGATGGAGCTCTACGATCTTATT